>DWPV01007342.1:0-10765 GCA_018251915.1 Urbanus proteus proteus
CATGCATAAAATTTAAACAATTAATAAAGCTGTATGAGTACCATGGCCACAATAGAACACATAGTCAAATACCCAAACACTACGAAACCCAGAACAGAAATCCAAATTCATCATTCAGAAATCTGTCTGACCGGCTATCGAACCCGGGACCCACTGCGTGTTAGACCGGTAACCGCATCTAATATCGCGACCGCTCCACCACGCAAGTCAAGATCCAACTTCTTTCTCACCTCCTTCGTGAACATCCAAAATTCATACCACAAATCTTTACATAATCTGATTTGATCATTTCAACTGAATGATCTACATAGAATGGATATTATTCAACATGATCAACCAAAGGGTTAGACGTTAGGTAATAAGCGTTTCTACTTTAACCTGTGAACTTAAAAGCTTTATTACAGTGGATGACTACCTAAACATGGTACTGAGAATAATGTTACAACTTAAATTCCATTTTGAGCATGAGGTAAGTATTCCAATGGCGCTATTATACGACTTCTCAAAATTAAATTGAAGACTGCTCTAGTATTTCACTTGTCTATAGGCAACTATGAGTAGGTACTTTCCAATCGTTAGATTTAAATATAAAAATAATATAATTTACTTACTATTACTTTGATGAGCTATATCGTCGTAGTACAAATTTATATCGGTTTATCTCTAAAATTCAAACCGGCCTACCACATTACTTTCACCTTATATCATATCATACATACCTACTTAAATCTTTAGTTATATGTTTTAAATATACCTTTACAAGCGCTTAGTTTAATAATGATCTTCCGCAGAAGATCATTTTGCGAAGAAAAATGTAAGTCATGTAACAGCCATAAGTTAATATAACAGCCATTTTAGCTTCGATTGACTTATATAATTGACTTGTATAACGCGACCATTTTAGTGCTTAGAAATGGCAGCAGTGGCCATCAGATGGACTGTGGTAGTTTGGTACCTACTTCAGTCATATTATAAAATATATACCCATTTGTTTTTCCGTGGTCTTTATAATACGTTCATATTTTTTTCCAATCTAAGTACATTATACCAGTAGTGGATTGTCGAAATACCCTTCTCATTCTGATGGAAGATACGTCCCCAATTGTTTGACAGTAACGTATTGAGCGCGACTTTATCAATCTTTACAAATAAATAAAATTGAAACGTCTGTTTGTGATCTCAAAATACGATTTCATCAATGCATATACATATACAATCAAAGTATACGTGATACCTATAACGGAAACGCAATTAAAAAAATGTCTGTTTGGCTGAGGTAATCTTCTAAATGGCTGGACCGATTTTAACAGGAATTTCACTGCAAGATAGCTGAAAGCTTAAAGCGCAATATAGGCTACTTTTATTTTGGAAAAAGCATTAGCGCACGCGTCACGCCATGCGACCGCCGTCGCGGGAGAGCTGGGTGTTACCTATGTTTAAATATGTGTTTCTTTTTACTTTTTTAACGCGGGCGAAACCGCGAGGAGTAGCTAGTATCCTATAAATCCTGTAATGTAACCATTTACCTACGTTGCTTTCCTTTCCATCAAAGATATGAAATAGGGTACAAAAAATAGAACCGGCAATAAATATTTCTAAGCAATTCACACATTGCAAAACTAAAACATGATCTTAAGTATGTCGGCTAGTCTGAACACATATACACCGATTTTCCAATTAACGGTTATGGCTCGGTCTGGGAATTTTATTGGAACACTAGAACTAATGGGTTGGTAAGAGATTTATTGACCACAACGTCAAAATTCTCAAATTAACTGAAGTTTTTTGCAATCCACGTCAAATTTAATATTACCTTCGTTTATATAGCCTTAGCTAAATAGGTAAGATTTTAATTTTGTATGAACAACAATTTTGTAAAAATACGATAGGTCAGTTACCTATTGTATTTATGTCTCGTGCTTCAAAAATGTAAGTTTCGAGTTGTCTTAAGGATAGCAACTCATCTGTGGCTAATTTGAGCTCAGACTTCAGTCATATTTAGGGTTGATTGCAGATGTCCATGGGTGGCAGTGCCCATTTACATCAGGCGAACTGCAACCTCGTTTATTACTTAATTAAATATAAAAAAACTATTCTTATATTTTAATTCGATTATTTAACAAGGGCTTAAAAAAGCTATCTGATTAATCTCAGTTGCTTTAAAAAGATGGAGACTGGATAATAATTCATCCTGAGCCTCTACATTAATTATATTGCCAATTAAGCCAAGTAATAACGAAGGACGTTGTAGGATAAAGTTGAAGAGTACTTTACGCATCAGCTTAGAGGGCAGGACTACCGGTTCTTAAAGTTCATTACAACAGGTTATGTGATTAACAGCAAAATCCTTATTATCAAAATATGAGATATTTTCTGTATGATACGCCCTTATTCTTCATAAACATTCAAAATTACATAATATATAGGCGGATTTTTTAGATTTTTCTATATTTCGAGACTTTGCTACTATGTTTTATACTATGTAGATATTATATTGAATGTTATATTATATCAAAATCAAAAATATTTTATTCAAAGTAGATTCTTTACAGAATTATTTCTGAACGTCAATCATATTTTTATTCTTCTACCACCACTTCGGAAGGTGTTTAGTTATGAAGAAGAAGCGGCGAAAATATAAGTTACATTATGTTATGCGATGAATAGATATTCATAGTTTAGTCCTGATTGCAAAATTTTCGAAATCAATCTTAACATCGCGATTTTAACAATCACATTGTTAATTGTTAATACATCTACAATGAAATTCTCTATTCCTTGTTTATGGTCGTGAGACTTAGTAAATTTCAATTGAACGTAGTACAATGAACAACAAGAAAATTGCACAACGCAATCAACAAAGGATTGTATGTTACCTACGCATATTCCTTAATCCTGCAACATAGATCTACTAAGAAAATAAACTCCTAATTAAGACATATATTCTGATATTACTTAGAAGCAGTCAAATGAAATTTCTTTCAGTTACATCTCTATAATTTAATATAATTACACCTAATATATACCTTTCTGTATTTATCTATATCATTTCATTTTTACATTTTAAATTTTGAATGAAATCGTTTCAAAATTCACACCTAAATATTTCTGAATAGCATGCTATGCTTTAAAACTATTTTCAAAATCAATATAAATTTTAACTTTAGGTAGATGATAGTTATCTCAAAGTAAAGATTAACGGCCAATTATTATTTATGTTATTGGGAATTGTTATACATAATTATTAAGAAGAATATAACATAATGTATTATTAAATTAAAAAATATATGAATCCTGCGCGAACGTCTTTATACTAGAATTATAAGGAAAGCCACATCTAAAGCCTTAAGTTGTCAATCACTTTTCCAACCGTATTGTGGTTTACGCGAATGCGTAGGCACAGGACGTAAGTATCTACTCAATATTGGTTAAGTCACGCTTCCTGCGCGTGAGAAGTTACTAACATATATCTCGTAAGATGATGGATACCGTATACAGAGCAGGAGCTCTAATATTAGCCTGGTATTATCTAAACATCCTTACATGCAGTAATTCACAGTAAGGCTGATCCGCTTCAGAACCCAAATCCCTCAATTTGGAGCATGGACGGCCGGAGCGCGCCCGCGTTTCTCGACATGGTAGAAAGTGCGTTATTTATTTATTTTTACCACAGCCTGATATTCCTTGGTTCGCACCTTCTTAGTTTCAATATAGACACCGGGTAGATCACACCCGAACACTTATAGATTGATTGATTCGCTAAATCAGTCAATGCGCTCCGCATTGCGCAGACGCTCCCACATGGATTTCGGTTGTTACGACAAGGACTCGGGCGAAGTGGAGTGCTACCTTGAAATACGTAAATAAATTTTGACTAAACGAAACTAATACGTCAATTATACCTACTTGTCCGTGGTGTCGAATTGTTGCGGATCATCGCATTGTAATTGATATTTTTAGTTGGAATCTGTGTTGTTTTTGGGTCGCGTAAACACGCGGTCTCCCTGACAGTAAGTTAGTCAGCGCAGTCCGCGATTGTTAGCCGAGTTACACTGTTATGAGCTCCTTATGTTTTTGTTGAGCTACCGGTATATTGAGACGCGCTCAAAATGCGCACAGAGTTAAGAACAGTGAGTTCTAGGCGCGATAATGTTCCCAGCCGTGAGTAAACAAAACGTTGTCTACATTCAATGGATAATTTGATGTAACCTTTAATTTGTGAATTTACATATTTTAGATTGCGATACGGGTACCTCTTGCGCAATCACAATTCAAATGCGTAAGTACCTTGACAATAAGGCAATGACGAATAAATAAATTAAACCAAATTGCTTAAAAATTATAAAGATTAACTAATGATTTGAGCGTCTCTACTCACATATAACAGTATAATATATTTAAGTACACGAATAAAATAAAGTCTGCAGTCTACAGAGTGCTATAATTCTTAATCAGCATAAATCAAGAGAGCAAAGAGATGAATGAAAGCAATCGTAACTAAAAATAAAGATATTTATCTCTAGATAAATTGATTTTAAGGCATCTGCACATTCTCGTGTAAGGGAGTTGTGCCACCGCCAACGAATAAAAGCGAGAAAATGTTAACGATGAAACGTTTTTTCTGTTTTAACTAGTTGAATTAGCTTTGCGCCCCAGCATCGAACCCACTCTTAATACAATCTTTGCATGTATTTTGAACGAATCTCACGTTAACTTTATTTAGTAGCATATATTTTGAAAAAAAAAAAACTAATTAGTATAATTTATAAAATATACATTATAATTATTGTATAAGAAAGAAATGGTATGTAATGGTATAATGTATGTTTGGATGTTTGGTACTCAGTCGCGCAAGTCGTTCCAATGGAATCGTTCTCCATCGAAGCTAGCGTTTCATTGGCGACTCCTCTGGTGTTGCAAACATCCACAGGCGTCGGTGACTACTTTCCATCAGGTGGCCCATCTGTCTTATCTTTAAGCTCAAATATATAAAACAATAGTAGAATAAACGATAGACTGTAAACATTATTAGCTTATGTGATGAATCCAACAATTAAGATATCATCTTTTCAACAGCCAATCCTGAGGCCGTGGGGTGTGTTGAAAGATTTGCCACATTAATGTCGTTCCTACTGGTCATCGTTACTTTTCCATTTTCATTATTTGAATGTTTTAAGGTAAGTTTACAAAGTGAATTATTGTTACTAAGGTGCAAATTACACAAATATTAGTAACTAGACTCTAATAATATGATTTTATCATGAAATGGAAACAGGGACTGCAAATACAAGTCATCAGATCGATAAGTTACTGTCACTCGTGGACAATTCAACCTGTATACTGTCAATATCCAAGAAAAAATAAAGTCTATTAAAGGTGCAATCTTATCTCGGGATTTAAGTTTTATACATTGGGCAATCCGTCACTGGTATCACAGTCCGCAGGAGCAATGAAGTGGTAATATTGGACTACTCAGACAAAACGACAGTGTTCCTTCGGATACATATTATTGGTACCACCGGTGGATTTGCAATTGTCCACATGAAATTCTTAATTTATGGGATATAGCTAGAATTATCTATCGTGGAGGGACCCTTGAAGTGGCGTACGCGGCGCTTACCCCACCTGAAGCATACATACTCTCTGTCTCAATCAGTTTACAAAATTATTCCCAAATTGGGATAAGGCGTGCGAAAAAATTTTTTTTTTCATTATATTGTTTTATTTATTTTGGAGTAATTATACCGTGTGTTGTAACATACCTAGTTAACTGGCATAAAGTTTCTTGTCTTTCTTTCTTTGTAATGAAAAACATGTGTACCTATACAAACGAAAAGAAATATTTGTGTAGGACAATACTTGTACCTAACCGTACAAGAGATTTTATATTAAGATTTAAGTGTATAGAATTCATAACCTCCTTAAGTTACTAACAAACAGTTATTCCCAAAATATAACACAACAGACTGACTAACCGCATTTTAAAACTGGCGAATACTTCACGTTAGTAAACAGTTAACTAATGCTGTACAGGCATGCTAACAGTTTTATGTTTCGACCAGATTTACGCGAATCGCTTGTTTTCTATAAAACTTTGAATGTGGTATAAAACACACATTGTACATGTGTATTTTGCTATGCATGTTTCTGTGTTGAAATCTTACTAAAACTGAAAGTTCGTGAGGATGAATGGATGGAATGCATGGATGGATGTTGGTTACTCTATAACTTAAGAACGGCTGAATGGATCTATTTGAAATTTGGTGCAAACATAGACAGTAGTCTGGAATAACATGTTTATTGATTTACTTTTCAAACGCTGGTGAAACATGACATCATGAAACTACTGTGAATCCAGATTTCTAACTTACAAATAACTTCTTAAAGATTAGTTCCTTTAGTTAGGTATGTGTATTTTCAGGTAGTCCAAGAATTTGAGAGAGCTGTCATATTCCGTCTTGGTCGGTTACGGAAGGGTGGCGCTAGGGGACCTGGTCTGTTCTTTGTGCTACCCTGCATTGACACCTACCGAAAAGTCGACCTCCGCACAGTGTCGTTCAATGTACCGCCACAAGAGGTTTGTAAATTGTTTTATACAAAACATCTTTACTTATGCACATACAAAACATTCCTCTAAGGGTTGTCTTCTTGAATTATTACTGAAGGAACAGTAGTGTTACTTTAGTGTTGTGTTAAATTAGAAGTATATTGGAAGTAATTCAGTGAATAATATACAGTAGTGTTTGAAAGATTGTAGAACTTTATTTAGTTCAACTCTGGTGGCACCACCGCCACACCTATTTCTGCCTTATAACAATGTTACACTGCTATGTTCTGGTCTGAAGAATGTGGTAAGGGAGACATACTTTTCTGAGGCGTTCCAACTCAGTCAGTCTGTCAGAACTACTAATTAATAGCTAAGAGGTTTTAATTTTAAATAAGAATATATTGCTACATAAGCTGTAGGTATGTAGCGTTATTTGCTATAAACCAAATACCTAATTAATTGAAGATAAAAAACTTTTGTAAAATATTTCTCCCTTCAACTCTATTTCTCTTTACCAATAAGCGAGTGCAAAATTGCAATGGAGCAATATTTGCTTTGTAATTCAAGTCCAGCTGCAATTAGTGATATAAATTATCAACCAATCAGAAGCATCGCCTGAAATCATGACATTAATGGCGATGTATTCCCTAAATTACGAATTAATAAATCTATCATTTCTTAATGCATTGGCTTTATGCCGACAATTTGGTACAATCAACGCCCACTGCTTCTGATGAACAAAATCGCAACCAATATTGTATCACATTGGTTTTTAACTACTGACTATCTTCTCATACATTGTCTATAGCACTTGTATCTATATTATCTATGCTACTAAGTATATGTAATTATTGTACAAATAGTCCATTTTTACATTAAATTTTTGAGTACCTAATTCTCTGGTCCGAAACTATTTCTCTGATCATTTGTTATAACTTGCATAGGTACAAATTAACCATCCAGCTCCGTATTCCATAAATGACTATGAGTGTTACCACTCACCATTTTGTAAAAGGCATATCCCTTTGTTACTTTAATATTATAAAGAACTAGTTTCTATATACATCCCTGGAAGTGTAGAACCTTTATAAAAACATTAATTCATATTAAAACTGTTATTTATAATGTGAACTTCGATACATTTTTTTACTAAAACGATTTATTCTCTACCAATATAGTAGTGAGTAAGTAAGACGCCTTTCAAACGGTAGTCGCAAAAGCATACATATACCTACATGAATATGAACACGAACAAGAATAACAAAACATATCCAGGAGTAACTGTTAATGGCTAAGTAAATAAATACACCGATAAACCAAAGATAATATAATACAGAATCATAAGTGGCTTTGAAAAACATAAATAAAGACAACGAATTTCTGAACTGAGTGCTTTGTATATACAAAAAGATATTTAAAATAGTTTCTGGTGATATTTCAATAGTTACATTCGAACATCAAGCATTATTTACACGTATGCCTACATACAGTCTTATATCAATTTTATCGATATAAAGGTATGTAAGAACTATTGATTACTACCTATCTGGTAATAATTTAATTACGCTTTTCGAGATGTGATTAATTTATAGTGAACGCCAAAAATACAATATTCTTAATATACTTAGACCTTAAACGAAACGAAAGAACATCTGATAGACCATCGGCTGCGAGGGTTTACATATTCTCATAGTACGAATTCGTAACCACATGGCTTCCAGACAAACCACGGCACTGAAACGGCTGGTAATGATAACAGTTAACCCAGATGTTCACCCATTCAGCTGGGCCTGATAGGGTTGGCATGCGTCTAAATAATGGCGGACATCGGCTTATTGAATGACCCGACTAAATTAAACGTTGTTCGGCTTGTCCAGCTTTTGTTAGGCTTTTCAAATTTGACCTAAATGGTCACCTTGTAGTTTAACGAAAATAATTAAAAAAAAAACTAGCTTTACATAAATTATTTTATCGTATTACGCCATTTTAATACTAAGACACAAAATTTGGTGTCTGATCTTTTTAAACCAAATGTCCTGCCAAGCTGGGTGGTCTATCCGGTTATTAAGTTTGACGCTCTGTCAACCCTAATCCTGACTAATTGATGTGGCTGTAAACATCAATCAAAGTTTTACGACGTACAAACAGCACAACGTTTCTTGTAATCCGATTGTCTTTATCGCCAATACGGAGCTATTAATAACGTCTCCTCATAATAAAGCTTGAATCACATTTTTTCTTTAGTTACTTTTAATTGACGTCAACTTCTCATTCAGAAATAGAGAATTGATTTCAAGTTGTATTAAGAACATCTAAATAAAAGTCGCAAGTTTTATGAATGATTTTTTAAATAAGACATAACTCAAAATGTATATGTATAAAACTATGATTTGATTTATCCTAAAGTTTTTTTTTTAAATTAGTAAACATAAACATCTTATTATTTAATTTAATACCACCAGAAATTAAGTATAGGTACAAAACAACCAAAATTGATCAATTGCACTATAAGCACATGCTATTACGTGATATATGCCTAAAACAGCTAAGTATAGAAAAATATTTCACATACCTACCTACTTTATACTCATTGTACCAATTATTATTTATTAGGTACTAGCTTGTTCCCGTGGCTTCGCGTGCGTTAAATTACATATAAACCCTCCTCTGAAATCACTATCTATTAAAAAAAACCGCATCAAAATCTGTTGCGTAGTTTTAAAGATCTAAGCATACGTAGAGACAGACAGCAGAAAGCGACTTTGTTTTATACTATATAGTAATAGTGATGATAATGATAGTGAAGTCCCTTTAAACAAACAATTTTTATGCCATGCTTACCTAATATGCAAAATATTTTAGGACTTGTATCGTTCTCATATTACTCATTAAGGAGATACGTTTTGAAATAGTTCGTAAAACGAGCTGTTTCAGTTTTTCCAGCCTAAAAACTTTTCGTTGTTAAGCTTACGTAATAATTGTAATAAAAACAAACTGTATTCATTATTGACAACGTTTTTTTAATATTTTGTTAACATCCATAAAACTTTATCAACGTTTTTCTACGTATTAAAAACGAGCAAGTCGCAGCATTAGTTTTCTTACGATCGCACACAAATAAATTGAATATCATAATTTCGGCGAAACAATGTTTATTTAAACGTGTCGAATATTACTGTACCGAGAACAGACGACTCGCAGATCTGGCCCCATTTAGTCTCGATTGATGCCTAACGTAATAAATCTTGCGGGATTCGAGATCCACACCGCTGAAATGCATTCCAGACAGGAAGGATTGAACCCCGTGTTCATTTTAAACTGTTTTTGTTTCTCGATTTAAAGTCTTGAGAAATGTAGTCGCTTTTAATGCAATTGGGCTTAGAACACGGATAAAAAAAGGATTCGATTTTGTTAAAATATTAACGCTCAACGCTGCGTATATTTATTTATTTTAATATATTTCTACCCAAAATAAGCGGCATATATTTAACCCAAATTCTAAAATATTCGCACATATTGTATTTATATATTATTATCCATTTTTGTCCCTAACGTTACAAGAAAATTTAACAATAAAATATGAAAACTGGATAAGAAACATTCACGGTAATAATTGGAGCGTCACAAGGTTATACATACATTATATACCTACGCAAAGTTATGTTAATAATTGTATATACGCATACTCGTTTTTATGTGACAAATTTAGTTCAATGAACCCAGCAGATTCACTCTTTGACGGGACGTTTTGCACGGCAATGTGACATTTGCCAAGTTCAAATGTCGTGGGAAAATCTGTTACCCCATTTATTTGCATGTTAGCCAATTCTAAGAATCGTATGGCTAATTTATGGTACCAAACGGTACGCAAAAACATTATAGGTAAAAAAATAATACGAGTTTTAATAGTTCAGGATTTATTTATTTCTTAATTTTATGTGTTTCCTCAGAATTTATTTCCAACTTTTACAATAAATTATCTCTACATAACGTATGTACTTAAAACAAACTCGTTTCTACTCAGTCTACCTGGTCTACCTGGTCTTCCTTGACTACCTGGTCTTCCTGGTCTACCTGGTCTTCTTGGTCTTCTTGGTCTACCTGATCTACCTGGTCTACTTGGTCTACTTGGTCTTCCAGGTCTTCCTGGTCTACCTGGTCTTCCTGGTCTACTTGGTATTCTTGGTCTTACAGGTCTTCCTGGTCTACCTGGTCTTC
>DWPV01007343.1:0-10764 GCA_018251915.1 Urbanus proteus proteus
GGGGGGGGGGGGGACGGAGACGGGGCCGGAGGGCGGGCCGGGTCTAGGGGGGGGCGGGCCAGGGGGGGCGGGGGGCCGCGGCCGCGCGGGCCGTACCCGCCGCACGCGCACGCCGACCACGCCGTGCACCCGGCGCACCCCGCGCACCCGGCGCACCCCGCCTGGACGCCGCCCGCCTACCCGGGCCCGCGACAGTACCGCGGCGATCGGAACCCGCGCAATCACGACAAGAGAAGGTAATTATTTTGTTTCTGTGTCCTTTGTTTTTTTCATAATAATCTTTATTTAGTGTTTATCAATTATCAATAGTATAGTAATACTTGTACTGCGTTCATACTTTACAATGAATGCCCATCTGGAAATCATTTTATAGAATACCTTTGATGTAATAATAATTGCATGCATTTATTTGCTTGGGTTCAAAATGGATTAAGTGATCAATCTTTATAATTTTACAAATTGTATCAGAATATACAGGCTGAATTTTTCAAGTTTGCGTGGATGCCGAAATCCTGCGAGGCCGATTTTGATAAAAATTAAAGCAGCATTATTAGTTTTTAAAAAAAAATCCTTGTCCTGAAATTGAATACTTCATTTTGAAAAAATATTTCCGTCCTGTGCGCTCTGATAGAGGAACATTATCAACAACAGATCAAATTCTGGATATATACATAATTATAAACACAATGACCGTCAGAAAGCAATGACATTGGAGAAAATAGAAATCCCGTATTTAACCCAGACGATTGAAATACGTTATTCATAGTTCTTACGTATAGAATGATTGAATGTATATTAAAACGTATATTGTACAAGGTTATAAATTCAATGCGACAATTACGGTAATTGAAAAATTTATTGATATAGTTATGTTGTGCGTAACACAACAATGTAAAAAATTTGCAAGTATTTGAACGTAATTAGATTATACTGCGTATTTTTATATATTATTTGCTCATCAAAGTCACTGGTTGCCATTTAAGAATTTGAATGTTTTTCAGATTTGGAAGCTACGCTTCTATGGGAGCTCCATACGGCGCCTATTACGACGGCGCGGCGATGGCCAGCAGTATGGGCTTCCCGCCTGTGCGCACGTATCCGGATGAGTGGCGAGGCTACGCGCAACCTGAATATCCGTACGATGAACGAGATTACGAGCGCGAAGTTTACAGACGGGATTATGATCGGCGCGCGCCACCCACTTAGTATATTGTATATCTCTTAGAAGCTCGTTGTAAATATAGTAATGTAATCATTTATTATGTAAATAGCCGGTAGAGATCTCTTTCCGTGGACGCTGGTTTAACCGAAAACTGTAAAGTGTAAGTGACAAATAGTGCTGTGGTTTTTATCTATGTGATAAGCGAAGCGCATCGGTTTCGACCTGAGACATTCTTTGAATATTATGACTGTGTTTTGTAAGTGAGACTGTATAGTAAATTTATTTATTACTGAGTCTGCCGATTTATTATTAATGTACAGATTTATAGATGAATACCATTAATTTTTATATTGTTTCGATTTTGTTGCCAATTTTACCCATTTAAATAGTATTTTAACTGCAATTCTGATTTACTATTTATTCGAAACTACAATTTTAATTAGGGTATTTAATTTGACAGAATCGCAGGTGATATAAATAGTAAATAGATGATGTACAAAAGTTTGCTAGTGTTAGTAGATTTGCATATAAATAAAATCATGTGCAATTGAAAACATTGTATAGCTTAATAAAGGGCACATAAATTTTGTCATTGCATTTTAGCAGTGGGCAGGAAAGAGTGTTTGATTTGTAATTCATTTCTCATTATACATGCATTTCAGGGTCCTGGTAGGGCTCCTACAGTCCTATTTTTATACATTATGTAAAGTCTTATTCTCTGTTACATGCAGTGAGTGTAATATGAGTCAAAGCATCTTAATGGTGTATACCATGATAATAAACATATTATTAAAGTTGATTTTGGCTTCTTATTTCCTTCTAAAATAATTATCAAATTATGTCTGTAATTAGGATACGATATTATGGATTTACGCTCTAAAACAGGCCGCCTGTATATTACTATAAATTTATAAAGTCGTTTCTAGTTAACTCTAGCGCAATAAGTGCGAACTTTAATTCGGTAGAAAGATTAATGCTTTCCGGCGAATTCTCATCTCACATCCCGCAGCTTCATTGTGAACAAGCAATAAGAATAACAGTTTGGTACCTACAGATTATTGGTACCTACAGATAAAGAGTGAATAAAATCCCGGATATTAAATAGGGGAAAATAGTATGTACTACTATCCTTATTTCTATTATTGTGCCGACTCCTCGATGGTCGCGGATGGGCCTTAGAGCCTTAGGACACATGATTTAACTTTGGCCCGCCAACCTAAAATCAAATTCTTATCCTGCTGACGAATGTGGTTGTATGTAAATATTAGGTAGTTAAATACATAGTTAAAACGGCGCCGGAATCATGACGTTAGCTTACTGTTGCTCGACGAATTCGGTAATACTATGGTTTCTTAATTTCTACACAATAGGTACTGATTGTGGTAGCTTATCTGAGAATTTGTCAGAATGTATGAACTACGTCAGCCGTTGAGCCAGGGGAGGCAATTGCTATATGGAGCACACTAAAGTAAGTGACGTAGCACAGTTCATTTTAGCAGCTCAACCTCATGTGTAAAATCGATTACATCCGCTAATGTAATTATAAAACCACGGTAGATAAAAAGCATAAAGTATCTAATTTTAATAACGCCCGCACGTTCTTTATTTTTTCATATCTAAAGTAGAATATCTGTATCGATGTTCTCGGGAATTTAGTTTTCACTTCACTCAGAACCTCACATAGTGTGTTACGTAAATTAATACATGTATTGAATCTCATAGAAAAACACTAGGACTACAAGACGCCTACTGCGCATGTCTCGCAATGTTCTGTTGAATGCCCACAGCTTCATTCAGTGTTGGAGCCAGAGTTCCCTTGTGAAGTTCTGTTACAAATTATATTGTTTTAATTTTAGAGTATTCAGTTATTTTTATTTTTAAGAGAATTCTAGAGCTTAGTTATAGTTATTCGTCCCAGAACTCGTAAATGTGACTGGTAAGTGAGTTTTCATTCAGTTTGTTGCTATTACGAGACTGTATAATTAAATTTAACGCTACACATACAAAGTAATGTAAACACGTTAGGGGTGCTATTGATTAAAGATCAATAAATAAGTGGTTCTATTCATATCGGATTAGGTACTTGAGCGCTGAATAAGAGTGAAGTTTTTATTGCAACCACTTCCAGTATAGGTATATTTAAGTTTTAAGTAGCTTAAATTGATTAGCAGGGTCTGTGATGGTAATTCAATTTTGTGCACCTGATTGAAATGGCATTTTTAACGTATGACAATTTAAAATTAAACGTTTATTGGTAGCTACTTAGTATATTAAATGTAGTTCATAAATAGGTCATAATAACTCCGTAACGTCTTATATAGTTAGGTAATATATAATATTGAGTATATGGTTCTCAAATATATAAAGTACCTCACAGACGTGCTATATAATATACGATAAAGTAGATTATTGAAGAAAAGGTTGAATGCAGTACGATGTGTGATGGCAGAAGTAAGAAGACTCGGCGGAGTACATCAGGCAATGCTGGCTGCCCATCCTACGTTGCTGTTTTTGCTGGTTGCAACTACGTACGGTTGCTATTTGTTTCCTAGTGGTAAGTGCACTTTAATAATATTATAAAAGGCAACTTTTATAAAGGTCATAAGGTTTGTAGAACTTCGTGGTTTTACCGACACCGCCTCATTTATTTTAATTTTACAGCAGTTCTGCTCAAGCTGTTGATTGATGCAGTGAAACTGCTATTCTATTTTGAGATGGTTACAGATACATTGCTTTTTCCAAATTTACCTATCCGACGGGCATAAAGCAGTACGTTAATTTTATGAATGATACACTGTTTGTCTCTGTTTTTATTGATACTAGCAATTTGTATTTAAGGGAGATTTATTTGTAATTGCGTATCGATTTTTCCAATAGTTCATGACGACAAGCTATTGCGACTATTTTGTTGCAGTTTATTGAAATAAAGTGCCTGTGTAGACGTGCCGGATCCGTGTCGCGGCGTGACTTGTGGTCCTGGGGAGCAGTGTCGCCCAGCAGCGGACGGGCGCTCGTACACTTGCGAGTGTCCCAGCTCGTGCCCGAGCTACGGCGACCATGAGGGCTCCCGAGCCTTGTGCGCCAGCGATGCGAGGGACTATCCCGGAGAATGCGAGATGCGGCGCGCTGCCTGTGATTCAAGCACAAATATAACTTTTAAATACTATGGCAAATGTGGTGAGTGTATTTTTTATACAGGTAATAATGTTTTATTTTAATGGTTTGGTTTAAGTTTGTTTAAAGTCATTGCAGTGAGTTTGAGAAATGTTACCTCTCGAAGTAGGTAATCTATTTCTATGTATTTTATACTTCATACTACTAAATTTATTGAAATAAAATAATATACCTCTTTAATCAAATAATCATTCATATAAAACAAAGACTAAGCGTTTTTCCTGGAAAGATTTCGGCCAAAGTAGGAATCTACATAACTATAGGCTATAGGTACCTACTTACTCGACTTGTTGTGGGTTGATTGAAGCGAACTGTCCTAAACTAATTAAACGTTGGAAGCTTTATTAAATTACGACGATTAGTACGCATAGTATTTACCCATGGAATACCTCAGGCGAAGGATAAAGGTTAAACATGTCGTCCGATGGTCTAGGATTCTTTTTCCATTTTAAAGGACCTAACTAGTTGGGTAGATTTTGTTTGTCATCATTACATAGTATAAAACAAAGTCGCTTTTCTGTCCCTATATCCATTTGTAAATCTTTAAAACTACGCAACGGATTTTGATACGGGTTTTTTAATAGATAGAGTGATTGAAGAGGAAGGCTTATATGTAATTTAACGCGTGCGAAGCCGCGGGCAAAAGCTAGTTTGTAATAAACTTTTGCAAACGGACACTAAGTTCATTTGAAGTTCGTTCGACTAAGCATGTGTCAATTACCATTCTCTTCAAACCAGAACTAAGCAAGGTTTAGCAATGCTATTACAGAAAAAGCTATAGCGGAGTCAAATCACAAAAGATTAAGTTAAGTTTTTATATTGTTACAAAGAGTTCTACTATCATTAATTTGTTTGAAGATCCCTGTTCGGGAGTGACCTGCCCCGACCCCGAGGTATGTCAGCTGGACGACCGCCGCGCGCCATCTTGTCGTTGCGCTGAGCCGTGCCCGTTGGAGTTCTCGCCCGTTTGCGCGTCCGACGGGAAGACATACTCCAACGAGTGTCAGATGCACCGCGAGTCTTGTCGCGCTAGGAAACAGTTGCGGATTATTTTCAAAGGGCAGTGTAGTTCAGGTGAGTTATGTTGTTCATTTTGTTTTTTTTAATGAAGATTTATTCTTTGCCAGTCAAAAACGATTTGTGATGTATTGCTTCTTAAAAATAATAGAATTTAAAAGTCTGTGCTCTGTATGGTGTTCAAGAGTGTTGTTAGTGTAATATAACGTAATTAACTTCTAGTATGACTTTCCTCCACGAACTATCAAACAATTTCTTAACATTTACGTAAGGTATACGAGTAGTAACATTATAATAAGAATAACTGACAATATTATAAATAATGCATCATATTTTCATACAGGCAAAGAGTTTATTCGAACTCCATGTTAATCTATCTTAAAGAATGTGTTTGATTGGATTCAAATATCATGGAAATATTCAAAGAAGTGATTTGCAATTGTGCAGTAACAGTAATTGCACCTGACCTATAGGCGTGAACCCGTGCGCGGAGGTGGAATGCAGGCACGGCGCTGAGTGCCGCGTGGAAGGCAGTGGCGCCGTGTGCGCGTGCCCGCCGCCCTGCGAGCCGGTGCTGCGGCCGGTGTGCGGCTCTGATGGCCGCACACACGACAGCGAGTGTGAGCTGAGGCGAGCTGGCTGTCTCGTGGGGAGAGAGCTGAAGGTCGTTCACGCGGGCGCTTGTGGTAAGGTTCTAATTTACATATCACTTGTTAAGAATATGTTTTGGATCTAAGCGCTATTGTTGCTACTTTGTAAAAGCCCAACAATAAGACTATATTTTTATTTCCCTGTTTGAAGTATTTTTAGTTATTTTTCACCCTTACGAAATGCTTCTAAAAATACCTACTACTATTAGTTATGCATTAAAACCTGTACTTAAAAGTAACGAAGTGGTAAGAGATACTTTTAATTATCCGAGGCGTTCTAATTTTGTCTATTCTTGAGGACTACGTAACGCACCTGTAACCTCAGGTAAAACTCTTATACGGAGTTGATTACAGATATCTCTGTGCGCCAAAGTTCTCTTATCATCAGAAGGACTGCATCCTATCCTATCCTAATTATTATAATGCGAATGTCCCATTTGTTTGTTTGTACCGCCTTCACGCTTTAACTACCTACTCAACCAGTCGTTATGAAATTTTGCACAGACATTACCAGAGGTCCAAAAAAGGACATACAAGTACCTTTCATCCCGAAAAAACGTACTACTCCCGAGGGATAGAAAAGTAACTTTTATACCTACAACCTACTTACTTTGATACCTACGGCCTTTCTGTGCTAATATAAACAATAACGCGAGCGAAGTTGCGGGCAAAAACTAGTGTTTGTTTATTCATAACCCAGCGAAGAATATTTTTGCAAAACATACAGATAACGTTCTCGTTTGCTACTTCTACATATTACAAAAAAAACTTGTGTATGATATTCGGATGCATTTAACGTTACTGACCTATAGAAAAATGTAATAGTAATATGCCAAAAAAACTTACAGTCCTATGAACAAAAAGGTATTGGGGTTACAAGCATACTATACAACAACTATGCTACACGAAGATAATGCTTTCAAGTTAGTTCTAGTTTGATCTCAATCGCGAGTTGAAACTGACAAGAGCAGAAAATTGGATTGCTATCTGCAATATTGTGTCTAGTGCAGAATGCACCTTAAGTAATCTAATTGCAATGTTAGTTCTGGAGAAGATAATTTAATGATAGTTTAATTTCTCTATTAGTTTATTCAAGCTTAACCTAACATTATCATAGACATATTACCCATCTTAATAAACATTTCTTATAATTTACATATTGTAGTGACATGGACATACACAAAGATATGTAGGTACGTCAAAGCTATATTGAGATCACACATCGAAGTTGTTCATTTCGTTTCGCCTGGATCAAGCCCAGCTCCGGCAAGAACGATTTTTCGATGGGACCATTTATAACTCTAATTATGAAATATATGTTTAAATACCGATATTTTTATTAAAACCGACTTTTCCTATTAATACCAGTTGTCGAGTACACAGTATTTTAATCGAATTTTCCGCTGCGCGGAGCACTGAGTTGCTGTAGCCGATGTTCTTATTAGGTTCGTAGCGGACGGAAGTGACTGGAATAAAGGAAAATGTGAAAAACACGTCCATTATACTGGCTGCTGTTTACAGCATTTGAAAATAGCTGTACGAACGCCATTTTATTACGTTGATCAAGTTATGATTATTTTTTGTCTGTTGGTGTGAAAATTTTAGTTGAAATAGGTCCTTTATATCATATTGTTTTGTTTATATAAAGGCTTATTAAAGCCGACAATGCATTGACGATTCCTCTGGTGTTACAAATGTCCATAGGCGGCGGTGACTACTTTCCATCAGGTAGCCCGTCTGTTTTATCGTCAGGTTAAATATAAAAAATATATATGTACATATATTAAGATTTGAAAAGCGGTAGAAAAATTACGGCACCTTCGCGGTACATATTTCTCACGTGATGCAGTTCTGCGTTTCGGTGTAAATAAGGGGATGGTAGCAAATTGTCATGCGAAGTGACCATCGTCCTAAGGAGTGGCAATATGTACCTACGTATGGTCGGTATTACCCGTCAGCTGTATCATACTATCAATTGAACTACATGTTTGTTACCAACTTCTATGCTATAAAAACATTTTACAACGTAACTTTTGCCTTTAAGCCAGTAAGAGTTGTGAATAAAATTTCCTCCATAATTTCATAATATTACTGAAAGACACAAATGGCACAATACAAAAACTCATTGAAACACAATGAGGCACGTAAAATGAAAATACATTCATCGGTATGTATGAAATTTCGAGGAAAAGCTTAGGCGACCCCATAAAGAGCAGATTGAAAGGATTCGAGAGTTAGTAGAGCAGACTCACAAAGAGATGCAATTTGCATTACAATAAATTTATATTGGAAGTCTTGGGAGAGCTTCAGTTGCTTTCGTACCTGCATATTCAGTAGTGGTAAACATTAGATACGAGCGGACTGTATTTATGAAATTTTATATAATCTTTCTTTAGAAAATACGAATTCAAATATTACTTGAACATTAAAGCAAATGAGCTCAGATAAATAAAATAGGTAGATCTATCATTCCTAACAAAATAATGACGCCATTTTTAAATGGTCGGACTATAAAAGTGGGTAAAGTGAGGGTAAATATACAAAGGTGCTGACATGAAACCACGCTAGTTTTGTGTACGTATGTGTGTGCGTATAAATACATGAAAGTAGCGTGGTTTTTTGCTTCACTCAAATACAAGGCGGTGAGTAATCTACCTATTTTATTTATCTGAGCAAATGAGTAAGAATATTTTCAAATTAAGAAACTGTTTGATGAAAATAGTCCATTTGAAAAAAAAATCTTTTTGTAGTTCACAGCGGCACTGTCAAGAGACGTATTTTTCTTACACAGTTGCTATTGTGTTTGTTTTAAAGTTGTGGTAAGCTGTTATGTTTATTAATTAGGTTTCTATTAAGCACGACTTTTCTCTTAGAACAAGAATGTTTTAAGGCCATAATATGCGATGTTAATCAACTTCTGTTTGACAAACTTTCGAGATTTAATAGATATTTTCTAAGCAAAGATTCGTATCTTAAGGGCAGACGCAGTCTACATCTTTAATACTCTATGTCCCAACAGTTATGAATGACCAACTCGAAACGTTGCCTAAAAGTCACATTACGAATGAAAAACCGCAGGATTGCCGTAATTGAAAATTCCCTGTGTAATATACGACTTGCAATTTCGGAGAAGCGGCCCGCCGTCCTACAGGGCGGGCCATTTTTCTTTACGTTTAACGATATTATTTAACGCCACAAATTTTACCATTTTTCTTACGGCCTTCAGAACTGCCTGCAATTTCATTATGATAATCGCGCTGCGTGGTTTCATCTTCGGGAAAGGTATTCGGGTAGGTATTCTGAATAAAAACGATCTTAAGTGCTACATGGACGAAAACCTAAAGTATTATGGCGTTTAATCGTGGTTTCTTTCGCTTTATCGCTTAGCGGACGAAGTGGCGCGGATATTAAATGAAATTTTCTTTAAAATGGCTGTTCAGGTGCGTATAATATAATAAAACTAGGTATAATGAACTTTCGTTGTCTCCTCAACTCACAAATACATAATAGTTTACATAGTGGTAGTCTTAATTAAGTAATTAAAACTTATTGTTATATTTGACGTAATTAATTCTTTCAAAATATAGGTAATCAAAAGCATGTATTTCTACCTTAAAATACCAGTGTTTAGCGCTGCTGTATTCTGGTCTGAAGGGTAGACATATTTTTTCGAGGCGTTTTAACTTAGTCGTCAGGGGTAGCAACGCATCTGTAGTCAACCCCAGGTAGGACTGTGATCATATCTGAGGAGCAGATGTTCATAAGCGTTAGTGGCCACTTACAATCAGGTGAGCTGCATGCTCATTTACTACTTCCATAAAACAAAAAAACGAAGTCTTAATATACTCAGAACAGAACTAAACATTGCTGATTTTAAACTTTTCTATTAGACCTATGAACGAGTTAAAAAAGTAAAATTATATCAATTTACACTGTGGGTTACACCCCACTCTCCCGCGATGGTGGCCGCATGACCGTGGCGCGCGCTAATGCTTTTTTCAAAATTAAAGTAGCCTATGTTACGCCTCAGACCTCAGCTATCTTTCAGCGAAAATCCCATCAAAAACGGTTTAGCCGTTTAGAAGAATACTTCAGCCAAACAGACAGACAGACAATATTTTGTAATTGCATTTTTGTAATAGGTATCTAGTATATTTTTATACGCATTGAGTAAAAAAATGTTACTTTTAAATCACAAACAAACACTACAATTTTATTTATTTGCATAGATTTACAATAATAAAGACAACTATATATTTTTTATTTCAGAAGTATATTATGTAAAGTCTAGAACCAATAAATGTACCAAAAATGCGAATGTGCTTCTAATTTCTTTCAAGTAACAAATATTAAAAACAAAAGTATCTCAGTACGAAAACTTTCAGCAAGTATTGGTTTCCTACACAAGTTTCTTCCATTTTCCGCCTTTTAACTTTCCTTCCCCAGTCCTGCGACGTTTGCCTTTCATTTTGTTTTATTTTGTTTCTTTTTAAGACTCTTTTTGTGACGTCTTTGCAAACTTTTTTATTTTTTTTTGGCAGTTTTTTGTGAATTCTACCTACTGAAACCTTTTATTTCTTTCGAACAACGTATTAAGTAGGTATACGTTAAGTTAGTAGTAGTTAGTGTAAACTTGATTCGAAAACTATTTTTGTTATAATTATGTAACTACTAAATTATATTATTACTAGCTGACCCGGCAAACGTTGTTATGCCATATAAATATTTTTTAATGAATATGTTGTTTTTTTTAATAAATTT
>DWPV01007344.1:0-10764 GCA_018251915.1 Urbanus proteus proteus
TCCAAATGTATGAGTAATTAAGACTTACTTTATTTACCAGTGTCACTCTTGTCATTATATAAAGCACAATTTTGATGCTTTTAATACCATTATAACCGGTTTAGATGTTAGATCAAAAATAACCGGTATGTGACTCACTTATATTCATTTTTGCCAGTCATGTTGGAATAAAATTACGAAACTATTTGCATGAGATTGACGTTTTGACAGGGAATAAACATTTTGTCACATATTAATGGTAATGGAGATGATATCAATTGAGGTAAAAATAAAAACAGTTTAACCCACATTCTATAACCACATTTTGTTAAAAGTTCATTGAACTTTGATGTTTTTATTAATTCATTTGATTTAATTGCCGCTCATGAGCTCATGAAAAGTAAAAAGTTGAGCCGTCTCAAAATATCTCATTTAAATAGATACGTTTCTTTTGTTTATTTAAATAAGTCATTGTATCGTGCATGTGAACACAATATGCAACTAAATTGAATTTGACTGTTTGTTTAATAAATGCTTCTGTGAAATTTACTTTCGATAAATCGGAAACTTGATTGACGTCTGTATAGAGTTAGTTCTGAAAACAATGCAAATAGAACGTTGTTCCGGTCTAGTTGATTATTTCCACTATTATTTATATCTCATCTAGAATTTCTGACAGCCTTTCATCGGTTAAAATCATAGAGTTTTTATACTTAGAGAAGAAAAGTTAGTCTAAAATGTGTCCATTGAAAAAAAAGAAAGCAAATGAGGCTACTTAATTTAATAAATTGATTAGACGGAGTATAGATTTTTCATCTTCCCTCTTTTATTATTTGTTAGAACACTAGCACCTAGACCTGTCTATAGCTCTCATACTCTAAGTATAATAATACTTTAGTTAAAATACCCATTCTTAATCAGAACTGCAGTCTTGATAGTTTTGTTGCATGGTAAGATTATTTTCTTTGTAGCCACATTATATTTTATTCACTTCATTCTCAAAATGACGTTCAAGAATGAAATATACTAAATATTATTCTCGCTAAAATTGCAAATGCAACGCGAAACGTGAATAATTTGTTCGAAAATTTTACTTTCAAATTCATACTATGTAAATTGCAAAACTCACCTTTCTTAAAACTGAGATAGGTACTCAAAGATTTATCGCGTAATTTAACATTCAAATTAAGTTTAAAAATACTCTGAAAATTTATTTACCAGCGCCACTGTTAAGATTTGAAGTTTGTCCCTCCAGGGATAAGTAATGTTTGTAAGCCCTGAAACTTTTAAGGACATTGCCCAGTGATAGCTTAAATATTAAATTAGATATATTTCCAAAAAAACTACCAATCATTGTGATCATCAAGCTAAATGTGGGATTCTTTGTAGAAGGTTAAAGCTATCCACCAAAAACGGCCAAGCTGAATGAGTTGGACGGTTAATCGCTTGTAAAATTCATTCAGTTATTATCATCTCATAGCTGCAATTAAATATTGCTAAGCCTTACAAAATTTGAAAATGCTGAGCACAATTGGTTTTAATATGTCCCATAATCTACCAATCCGCATATAACATGCTCTACACTTTAAGTCTGGAATAGTGAAGAACTTTGTCTTTTGATTCGATTAAATAATAAATAGCTGGAATTTTAAACGAATTAACTATATTATTAATTTAGTGTACTCAATCCTAACCGACTTCGGTGAACCAAAACGTTACAGCCAACTCCGGTAGTTAGAAAAGGAATAAGTACTTTTATTTTGTGGCTGCAGAGTTGAAATTTCGTTGTTTTGTTTCAAGGCAATGTGTTTTACTTTGTACAGAAATTCAAGCAAATTTGCGCTTAGGAACCGGGAAAATAGTGGCAGAAGTTTTCTTTCTTTTTTTGAGTCTGTCTTTTTGAAATTTTGTGGAAAGACTTTTAAAATTGTTATGTAAATTCTAATACTTTGTGTGATACATTAATTGAAGTAGCAAGCGAGTTTACATGATGATATAAGATAGTAGTACCCACCGACATCAATAAAAAATAATTTTATCATGATTTATTTATCAGATATCAATGCTTTTTTAAATCATTAAATTAAATTATTTAAAAACGACAAATATTTTTATCACAATACTTAATAGACATTTCAGTTATTAGAATTTAAATTAATCGAAATATGAAGTCACAAATATGAGGAATTAATTTTACCTTTTGCTTTTCAAAAAATATTTTTATCGATATTTCACCGTCACATCACTAAATATTTAGGTCCGGCTGTTAATTTGAGAATTTATTTCCGACTCCCTTTCGCCCAATAAACCCGAACTGAGATTGTTTGCAGCCATAACCAGTTTGATTTACAATTTCGGTTATGTACTTTATTGATACCGGACTGCTTTTGGTCAATACCTTAACGGTTTTGGTCAGTTTAGTAGTAAATGGTCAGTATTTTCTATTCTTAGACTTGTTAAGGATAATTATGAGTTAATGGGGACAATTTTAAGTTTTTTTTTCTTTAATTACAAAATCTAGTAGGTACTTTTTTTGAAAAAGTACCAAAAATGATAAAGAACATTATATTGTACATCCAGTCAGACGCCAAAATGTTTAATTTGGTTTCCTGTTCAGGGTCTGGGTGTTTTTATATAAATTTATGTAGGTCGTTGACGCTATAATTACAGGATTTCCTAGTATGAGTAGCGTAGAAAGCAAATTTATTACTTGTTAGAGAGTAATAAATTATTATATCAATGAATTTGCCTCCATAAAATAAGTCTAGACAGAATCAATTAAATCTAAGATCAATATTTATTATAGGGAAGTGTGTAAATTGATTGACTCCATTTCCCGATTTATAATCTTAGTTTTATTATTGGATTTTGTATTTATGTATGTTTAAAATGAAATAATAATTAGATTTGATAGTAAGATTGTCACAAAATATTAAAAATCTTAATAATCTAATCAAAGAAGTAACAAGCGAACTGGCCACTCGATGGTAAGTGGCTACTTCCATCCGTAGACAGCTGTGATCAAGTCCAAAAAGTAAGAATAGGATGTGATCATCCATAGATGAAGCTTATGAAGACTAAGTTCAACCACCTCGAATAAGTATTTACAAAACCCTTCAAGCATAAGCGCTTAAAATCACTGTTATTAGGCAGAAATAGGTGTAACAAAGGTGATGGTTGAGTGATGGCGGTGACAGTTGAATCACAAAGGCTTTTACCGCCTTAAATAAAGTCATACTAACTTGCTGATCCCCGCGGTTTCACCCGGATTAAAAAAGTAAAAAGGTACACTTATCTAAACATTGGTAACTTTCCGCTCTCCCACGACCACGGCCAAAACTAAAGTAGCTTATGTTACGCCTTAGACCTTTAGCTATATTTTAGTGAATGTCCAGTCAAAATAGGTCCAGCCGTTTAGAAGATTACCTCAGTCAAACAGATAGACGGACAGACAAATTTTATGTAATTGGTATGGTGTATACTTTTATATGTATTGAGTAAAAAATTGTTATTTTGAAATCACATACAGATACTTACATTTTATTTATTTGTACAGATCTCTCAGTCTATTAAACATGTAATGAATACTTTCTTTCACATTTTGCGAACATTATACCATGACGTCATCGCGGATCAGTTATCGCATGTATGTAATACTGGAACTTCGCCCAGTGGCAAGGAAGTAAAGGGAACATTCACTTCAGTAAGCCACTTCCTAGTTACGTGTGGCTTGTAGCTAATGACTGTCACTGACTCAAAGGCTACCGTTTTAAGATTAACTTTCTCTGCATCTACATAAGTATCCTAAGATCTTTGATGCTATGAAAAGGATTTTAAAATGGAAACAAAGAGTCGCTTTTCTAAGCAGCGAAGTAGCGACGTTTTGCATATGCAATTATGACTTAGATGAGCAAGTCTAACTGGTTTAAATTATTCAACAAAAGAAGTATTCATTTTTATAATACTGCATACCTACTTGACTATAGTGAGACATAAATTTGTAGCTGTCTGATTAAATTGGAATGGTTCATTTTTGCCAATTCGTTAATATCCAACTGTTGGACACGTGTCTCCGAGAGAGAGAAGTTTGGGCCATAGTCTACAGCGCTGGCCAAGTGCATATTTTTAGACTTAACATATCTTTAAAAACTTGAAAAAAAAACACAATAAAAAGTTAGGGTTTCTTTACGATGTTTTCCTTCCAATTTAAGCAAGTTGATAACGACACACATAACTTTGAAATCGGATGTGCGTGGTATTCGAACTCCGCATCTCTCGATTTAAATGATGAATTAAATAAAAGTTAAACCACGATTAAGAATGTCTGATATCTAATCTATTTCTTTGTCTGTATCTGTAATCTGTATACACTCGAACATTTCTATAAGGCACAACGTATCTTTTTGATTCTAAAAACCTTACAGCTATTAACTTTAACCGCAATTGAGGGAAGGTTTAATTAAGACTTATGAATCCAATGCGGAATTAAAATAGAAAGTAAGAATAAGTGAATAATATCTTAAATGTTTTTAAACTGTATTTGGTAAAGATGTAAAAGTTATTAAATTATAAAAACCGTGACTAACGCGAAAGCACGGAAGCGCATGAAAACCGCTAATTCAACTTTTGTCAATATAAAACAGGTTGAATTGCAAAACTCGATCGAGCATCGTAATATTACGTGTTACAGAATTATGTCATAGTAAGTTCAATGGCATTGCAGAGGCCAACAGACCGAAACTGAGTAACGCAGTTTTTTGTGGGTTTGTTTGTTGAAGTTTGATTCGTTAATTTAACGGAATTAAAAATAGATTTTGGTAATTTTTGGACACTATTAATACTCGTAGTTTTAATGTTTTTAATTTATGATGATTTTGGAATAGGTGAAGGTTGTCTATTTTCAATACTTTCTTTTGTTTCTTATACTTTCTTTTCTATGGTTCTATACTTTTTTTGAGCACCAAAAAGTTCGTAATTAATATTAGGATTTAATAATATATGATGTTGATGTGTTAGTGTATTCGGTTCTTAATCATTTTTGTTTACACATTTAAAAAAGATAATAAAAGTGGAATTGTGTCTAATTTTACTGATAATATCATAGTATTTGTCGAAGTACCTATGTCACTGTTCAATATAATAATATTTGTGAAAAATATTGTTATTGTCCAATATTATCCAATATCTCCAATTACTGTCATAGCTCAAACTGTAATTGATAACAGTTTGTTCCAAGGCTGAGGCGAATAATATTCGCCTTAATATTTGGTTCAAGAGAATGCCAAAAATATTACCCATATTTACTTTGAAGTGAAGAAACTCACGGACAAAAGACTCGACATCATTTACATAAATAATCTTTAGTTTTTCTGTAGCTGAGTGAGACCCGTTTTTCTCAACATTATTCTAATATAATCTGTCCATTTTTTGTCCAAACGATTGGCGCAAAAAGTGATTGTGATTTAAAGAGGTCGCTCGGAAGCGTTTTGAAATGCGGAGAAAAAACGTGTTATGGAATCAACGATGGTGAAGAGAATTATGTCATTGGGTCACTGGATAGCGAGATTATGTCAATGTTTGTCGAAAATTCGAACAAACATGAAAATCGCTGCGTTTTTGAGTCAGATTTGATTGGAACTGACGTACAATGTTTTGTTAATGTTCGGCAAATATTATGTGGAAAATGAAATTTGTGAACTGAAATATTTGTTGATAGGTCATTGAACTGACAGGTATTCTTAAATCACTTTCGATCGGATTTTTTATTAATTGTAACACAGAACTTTAAAAAATTAAACAAATATTTATTAGAAGCTGAAATAAAACCAAAAAAATCTGGTAACAATACGTACTTTCAAATTTTGTGTATATAGATTATAAAAAGAGTCTGAGAGAGAATGTTCGAGTGAAAGGTTGTATAAGACTACTTAGTCTCTTTGTACAAAATATATCTCGTTATTGAAGTGGTCTTTTTGATATAGAATAATTTGTTTGCGGTTCGCTCTGTGGTCAGGTTAATGAGATTGCGGCGCTTTGCATTAATAGAATAATTGTAATAAATTTCTTGCTAGATTTAGATATAATAGTATATAAATTACATGTAACTGTCGTACAAGGTAATCTTCGAAAATACTTAATGGATTTGAATGATTTTTTTTGTGTGTATGTTTAATAATAACTGAAGATATGGAATTGTTTTGGTTACGATAGATGGCGCTATTGCCTGATATTATTATACCACAACCTCAAAAAGCACAAAAAAAATTTTGGTCGCTCAAAAAAATATTTTACTTGCAAATATTTTAGTGTCAGTTTCAACCTAAAAATAACACAAAAATCCTTACATATCGTTGCGTAGAATAATTGGCAATTAAAAATATAACGATAGGTTCTAGTGATGGATGAGTCCCTTGCGAGCGTAAAAACTAGGTTAATTAAAAAATATAGCGTGAACATTTTTAAAAGAATACAAATGAGCTGAATAAGGATAAAATTTACGAAAATGATCGCAATTTTAATTTTTTTATAATTATTTATTATAAATTTAATTAATTGTATCGTTATAAAGCAATACCTGTGTGTTGTTTGTGTAAATAGATTAGTAATTAAATAGAGCGAGGATTTCATTGAAATAATCTATAACAAAATTCTTTCTAGTTTGCAATGACTCAGCCAAACATATTCAGAACTTAACAACTTAGTAATAAGTAGCCACACAGTTACTTTAATTTAGTAAGTAGTTAGTTATTTAGTGAGTTAGTAATTTAGTTTAATTTACTGATAGTTTTGTCCATGTGACTAACTTTATATTTTATTTATATTAACAATGATTTTCCTCTTTCCAGGTTTGTATATTGGCGCTGGCAGTTGCCACCTGCAAAGCTGGGTTCCAAGCTGGGTTTGGCAATGGTGGTCACGGTGGTCATGGAGGCGGTGGCTTCCAAGGCCTGGATGCAGGATCGGGCGGTCATGACTTCGGAGGACATGGGGGACAAGATTTCGGAGGGCATGGGGGACAAGATTTCGGAGGGCATGGAGGTCAAGACTTCACTCTAGCCCTCGCACAGGCGTCCAACCACGGTTTCCAGGGCATTCAAGGACACGGTCAACAACAAGCCTTCGATTTAGGACAACATGACCTGGGCGGTCATGGAGGTGGCTTTGGAGGCGGTTTTGGAGGTCATGGGGGCGGTTTTGGAGGTAATGGAGGCGGTCATAGTGGTTTTAACGGTGGACAAGATTTCGGTGACTCGTACCTTCAAGCGGCTCATGAATTAAGCAATCATGCTGAATTAGATGGCAATGAAGGAGGTCATGACTTAGGTGGTCAATCTTTTGAAGGCCAGGGCGGTCACGCTTCTTTCGAAGGATACGGAGGTGGTCAAGAAGGCGGTCATGGCGGAAACGATGGACATGGTAATGAAGAGGTCCAAGTTTTGGAGAAACATGGCGATTTTGGTGGACAAGACGAAGGTGGTCACGGACACGGACACGGCCAAGGCTTCATCCTCCAAGATGGCGGTCACGATTTCGGTGAACACAATTTCGGTCACGCTGAAGCCTTTCCCGTTGGAGAGCACACCGACATCGAAAGCCCAGTCGAAGTACCCCTCTACAAACATGTCACTGTACCCATCCATAAGCCACTGCAAGTGAACGTACCCAAACCTATTTTGGTGGGTATTCCCCAGCCTTACCCCGTGAAGGTTCCCGTACACAAGCCCGTTGCTGTGCCAGTTGAAACCGAAATCTCCATTCCCGTGGAGAAAGTTGTGCCTTACCCTGTCGTGAAGCACGTTCCTTACCCCGTGGAGAAGCACGTACCTATCAAAGTGGAGAAGACCGTCACAGTCCACGTTCCCCAGCCATACCCAGTGAAGATCCCAGTATACAAGACCATCCATCATCATAAAGGTCACTAAGACCTCTCGTATGTGTGTGTGTGCCGTGCCTTGTAAATAGTTGTTGTTGATTAATTTTAAGTCATTTTCAACGGTCTAAATGTTGTAGTTGATTTATTTATTGTTTGTTGTTTTGTTTGTTAATATACGCGTGTTACCTGTTACTTTTTCTTTTACTGACATTTATGTCTAATTCCTTATGTCTAAAAATATCTTATCTTATGCTCTAAAGTATTTCTATTTAGAGCTTCTTCCTTCTTGCCTTCCCGTATAAGTGTAAATTATATCAGTGAGTCATAAATTGTTATTTTTTTAATACAGAAGGCATTCTAACTTTGTCTTGAAGGCCTTAGCTTAGTTTCTTTAAATTCTTGTCCTAAAATTATTGTTCATTAGTCCATATCACTTATCAGACAGAAACATATCACTTATCAGACAGAAATACATTTACGAAAATTACGTTACGTTATGTTACCTTGCAAGAATTGTGTATGATACAAATTTGATCTTATAGAATCCGTGAAAAATATTCTTTGAAAATCTGCACAGTCTGACCTTGAATAGACAGTGCGAAGAAAGAGAAAAGAATGTTTCCCAGTAATGGCCCTGGTCTCAGACATACTTAATTACACGGCAAATACAGATTAATGACATATTCATTACATCAAAGACTTGGATAGGCGTTATTACTCTTAATTTGGAAGTTGATGAGAAGTAAGGAGTAACAATTAATCGTAATAAAATATCTTCAAGGATACGGATATTAGCAAAAGCATAATGGTCCCAATTGGAGGTCCGAGGTTCAAAATCCAAGTTCGTTTTTTTAAGTAATTTGCGTATTATTATTTTAAGACCCGGATGGTGTAATGGTTAACACACCGGACCGCTAATCCCAGGGTCCTGGGTTCAATTCCCAGAGAGGCGGAAATTTAAATGATGAGTTGAGCGGCCATGAGGTGGCGCGGCTATTGGTCTGTCACGCAGTGAATCCCGGGTTCTAATTCCGGCCAGACAGACATCTGAATGATAAATTTAGAATCCACAATACAGTAGCAAATCCTAGTTTGGGATAAGGGTAGAAAATGTAATTTTTTCCTACTTTCATGTTCCATAGCCACATAATATAGCATAGTCAAAGGCTGTTGGTATTTTACTTTTTCGGGCTAAACTAATTCACATATGACAAAGCGACCTGCACATAAAACAAAGGCTCTTGTGGGTAATGTCATTCTTTCTCATTTACTTTCGTCCACTAACTTCGTTCTGGTATTTTTATCTCAGAAGCTCCCCAAACATTATTAGGCACTAGATGACAAACACAATTCGTGTCTACTTACAACGTAAACAACTTTCGAGGTAGGCACAACTAAACAAGTAATTGAAAATATATGGAACGATATTTCGGGCTTTATCGCGGCGTGTTGCACTCGCAAATCTGTATGTAAAGTATACCAATTTATAACGATTGCAGTTATTAAACGTATTTAGTTGTATATACAACTGTACAATTTTTGCATTAACTATAAAAATAAAATTTTAATTACTTACTTATTGCAGTTATTTACGAGAATAATTTTGTGTTTTATGTATATTTACTAAATAAAATCTTTGAATTTGTACTTGGCCAGCGCGGTAGACCTGAACCCATCTCATTCCGAGTCACAGCAAGACTAAAGTATGTATTAATAACAAGTAACACTATTTATGTTATAATTTTCTGGTGATTTATATAAAATCTTTTAACTTTCTTATAGTTCTAATTCATTCTTTGTATTACAAGTTTTAGTCACTCAAGGTTGAATTTGAGTACATAAAAAGTAGTTAATGTACTGGGTAAGGAATACATTTTTATATAAAAAATACGGTCTATGACTATGATTAACGCAATGCTGCTGTCCCGTCCAAAATACATACCCGTGTGTTTTCTAAAGGTAATTATGAGTGTAAACGTCAGGCTCCACAGATACAGTCCCTCAAGTCGAGTCGTCAATTAAACTTGTTCTAATGTACTTTCCCTACTGTAACTTGATGTAACTAATTTAAGTTACACTTACACTTATATCTAATTTACTGTCTTTATGGTATGATCTTCGAGCTAAGTCTGAAAATTCGAGATCAAACGTACAACCATCCAAAAGAGTGGTAGCTCTGGAGTCGAACCAGTCACGGTACTAAGAAGAGAGATCCCTTTATGGTTGGACTATTTTTTCTGCCTGCCAGTAGTGTCAAGGGCTGTCGTGGTTTGGTTTAAGAGGTGGTGGTTTGAGGAAAAGAAGTGGTAAAAGAGACATACTTTTCCGAGGCGTTCCAACTTAGTATTTAGGGATAGCAAGACATCTTTAGCCATACTCAAGTAACAGTAGATTAATAATATCTGGGGTTGATCACAGATATTAAGGGTGACAACGGTCACGTAATCAGTTCGACTATATGCTTGGCTAACGGAGATATCTACAAATTATCAGTGACAATATTTTTTTATACTCCCACTATTAAAATGGTAAAAAATAGCCTATTTATTATAAATGTGAATGTCCGTTTATTTGTTTGATTGTAACGTCTTCACGCGTTAATGACAAAACCGATCGTTATGAAATTTTGCACACAATGCCAGGGGTCTGGAAAAGGACATAGACTACCTTTTATCCCGAAAAATGATACTACTCCCGAGGGATAGAAAAGTAACTTTTATACCTACGGCCTCTTTGTGCGAATATACCTTTCCTCCATCGCACTACTCGCCGACGGATGAAGTTCCATCAATACCAACTGGACTCGTGACGGTCCTCCACAGCTCGGTTTGCACACTCCTTTTTGCCACGGACGTGCAAGATGTGGAATGAACTTCCTCCCGAGGTATTCCCGGAGCGCTATGACATGGGGC
>DWPV01007345.1:0-10764 GCA_018251915.1 Urbanus proteus proteus
ACAAAATGAGATTGCCCACTCTTGGTTCTTTTTTTTGTTGAGTTACTGGATGATAATAATTTTAAAATTCGTTTTTTTTTATTTATGAAGCTTAAACATTTATATTTTAGGTATGGTGTCCTCATTCAAAAAATTATACAGGTTGATTTTTGCAAGTGTGCATGTATGGAGAAACCTGAAACTATCTATAAGGAATAGCGAAAAGTACTGAAAGGATTTACGACGTTGATTTTGATAAAAACTAAAACTGTAAAATTCGTTTTTTAAAAAACCTATTTCCCTAGCCGGGAATGGAACGGGTTAATTTAAAACAGACCTCGGTCTGAAAGTTTTGGGAACCTTTTCAAACAATATAGTATTTAGTTTGAGACAAACATCGATAAGTCGATAGTTGTCCCGTCCCTACTCCGTGTAGTGTTAGCAGGATGTGTGACATGGTGCTCTTGAGGTAATTGCCGCGTTCACACTGCATTCGCCGTTCAATCTTATTCTAGCTAATAAAATCTATGTCGAAACGATATCACTAGAAATCATTGAAATCGCCAATAAAGTTTTATAAATAGTTAATAGACAATCAAAGCTGATATTATAGTTACTGGGTAATGCAACTCAAAGAAACTGTTCACGCATTCACGTTAGAAGACTTTTATTTGAAGTCGATCATAAGTGAAATAAAAAAAATTAGAACTTTTGGACATTTGGACTCAGTAAGTATGTCTTATACAAGCTTAAGTATCTACCTACTTTAGTTAACGTTTGCTATGAGCTTTTGCACTAGGCAGACTACTTAGATACAGGTATCCAAAAGATTTAAAGTGGAATATTCTTTTTTTTTCAAATTTGACTTTATTTTAATTGCTGATTGTTTTCAATACCACTTAGCTGTTTCCTTATTGTCATACAACTTTTAGACGTCTTCAGTAGTCCATCGCCAAATGTCAAATTCGTTAATTTCAATAGTGACATATGAAAAATATACGTTAAATATTTTAAAATCCTTCACTAGTAATATGATCAGAATAAGTACGTTGAGAAAACATTAGTACCTAAATCGATTGAACACGATTTCCCGCGTCGAAAATCTAATGAATTAGAACCAAGGATTAGAACTCGGTTGGCGTCACGTCGCCTATCGTAGAGTAATTACACCTGTTTCTACGAGTTTGCGGTTGGCGCACAAATTAATGGGTTTTAGTGTTTTTGATGAGTTCCAAATTACAATATGAGACCCTGTCTAAACGATATGAATGTTTATTATGAAAGAAAAAGCTAAGAATAGTTTGGTTAGAAAAAAACAATTGCATGTTTCTTCGAAGATAAGAACATCTTTTTTGGTGTTGGTGTTTAAACACTTTTCTTGTTTTGTTTTTTTTGTTGTTCTAAATGTTTTTAAGAGGATTCCTTGTTATAGCCTGTTATATGTAAATTATTGTTAAAATCATTAATTCTCTTATTTTCCTAAACACTTTATGAAGAAATTTCCTTTATCATAAACTATGATTACTATATCTGATTTGTAAAAAAACTTAATGAACGAAAATATTTGGGAATAATATATTTTTTTTTATTTCCAGAATTGAAAATTTCAATTCATTCTTGAACAAGAAACAGGCGATATACAATGTACAACGACTAAGTTAATAGAAGCCATCGACATGTGAGGATGATTGAAAAGCTTTAATTAAGAGAAGTGCGAAGACTTAGAAGTAATAGGCACAAATTGAATTTACATTACTCATGGTTATTTATTGTACGTTTCCCTTAGGGTTCCTCTGTCCTCAGGGTTTACGACATTCAATTTACATATATTTAAACATATATTATAAGCAAAGTTCAAGTTTAAATGAAATTCGAAAACAATATCAGATAACATTTGAAATAAAATTATAAAACAACAATTTTTAATAAAATATTTGAATTAAAAATATAATTTTTACTAGCTTTTGCCCATGGCTTCGCACGCATTCAATTACATATAAACCTTCCTCTTGAACCACTATCTATTAAAAACCGTATCAAAATCCATTGCGTAGTAAGCATACACTGAGACAAACAGCGGAAAGCGACTTTGTTTTATACTATCTAATGATTAAAATTTACTTTAGTTTAATTTGGAATTCTTTTATTACAAAAAAACTGAAATAGGAAGTTAAATATGAGATTCCGTAATGCCGAAGCAGAATATTAATCTTCTATTACTGGCTGGCTTCGGATAAAAATACATTTCGTTCAGGGGGATTACAGTTCAGTGGGCTAGAGCCAATATTAAATATTCTTCTTCTTCTAGGTCGACTGGATTTACTGAATAGACTGAGAGTAGTTAATAAAAACCTATTTTTTTGATATAGAAAATTTAATAACAGACATAGATTTGAAACAATTAAGTCCATTGTCTTTAACGAAGTTATCTATGACGACTTTAATAGATATGACAATAAAAAAATCTATTTAGGTACATAATTTAAATCGAAGATTTGTAAATATATTTGCAGGAGGTTCAATTGTTTCCTGACCGTTCGTTCGTAAAAACAAAAGAGGATTGGTAGCAACAGAAGAAATATTTTGCTGCGTTCATAAGAAAATCCTATCTATTATAATACCGCTTCCACTCGCGTTCCACGATCTAATTTCCCATTCATCGGGAGACTTGTATCTGGCATCCATCTGGAATACTACTTTACGGATGCTATCACCATCAACTCTATGTCCAAGACTGAAATACGAATGTCGCTTATGTAGTTGATATCAAATTTTGTATCAATATTTGGAACAAATACAATATTGCGTACGTCTTCAGTCTTAAACGTTGCAACAGAAGGATCAAAATCGTTTCCATTATGCAAATGTCTCTTGTAATCCCGGGTGGAATTCGATACAAAATCTGAAGTATGTATATTTTTTCATTTCGCGGGCGCTCCTGCTAAGCCAATACAAAATATTGTTTCAAGATAAAAACGTGATTTAACTACAGTCGATTGCATTATGAAATGTTTCGTAAACAATCAGGTTTTCATCTGAATTGTAAATTAGGCTCCTTTCTGAGATATCGGTAATTTCAAATTCGTTTCTTTCGTTTTGTCTCCTTTCTTTAGTATAATATTCATAATATTACTTTAGTTATATTATTTACTTACAAACGAAAAAGGTGTTACGTTATCAATTATGGCTACTAGAATTAGTAAATTCTGTTGGTTTAGAAGTCTCTGTTATATGATTTATTTTAATGTAACACTACATTACTTAACACTGCTTCTATAAGGTAGAAGGTACGGTGACACCTAAATCTTGATTATCATTAATCTGCCGATACAAAAACTATATAAAGGTGCTTATTTGATCCATAGTACTTACTTTATCTTCATTTTTCCTATCATAGGGTCTCTAAAAACCCCTTTCAAAGCAAATAACCCAGCTACGTCATGGGCCACAGGCGGTTAAAGTCCGGATATCCGATGGCGTATAATTTATTTGCACACCGCCCCAAAGCAGTTGACCCGGATAATCTTACACAGGTACATCTGACGTGGCAATATATTTGTGTAGGTTTTATTGAAGAGATATGCGGTTTTCGTGTTTTTCTTTAATTTTGGTTATGCTCAGATCAAAATATAATAATACCTTATTTGGTTTGATATGATAAGATTATATGGTAGAATTAGATTAAAAATTGACGGTAAAGAAACGTATTAGCATGGTCTTTATATTAATATTGGCTAAAAATCTACAAGTTTTATATGTATTCACGGCACAAAAGAAATAGTTATTGGTTAATAGAAAAATATTCTGGTTGGTCAAGATATTAAACTATAGAGTAGTGTAACTGTATAGCAAACATTATCTGTTTTTGTTTTAAATGATGCAAAAAACTGAATTAATAAAATTGAAACTGAATTTAAAAAAATATAGAAGACCCATGGGAATATTAACTATGTAGTCATCAGTTAAAAATTCCAATGCGTACGTTTTTCTTACTACACATCAAAAACCACTCGCCCTACAAATCACTACTCGAACAATACTCGTATATGGGAAGCATCACAATAGTTCCGTAGACAAAACCTTCCAGCAGAGTTCCACCACCGAACTAATAAACTATGGAAGCAACTTTTCACATCATTAGGTAAGTATGCCGTAAATCACAAAGATTATTTTCTTACCTCATCCAACCCCCACAGCGATTTGTATCAATTGATATCACGAAACTTCAGGAAGAAAGAAATTTCACCCCAAAGTTGACTCCAGAGGGAGAACACACTAGTGTGATTGAATTAGTTTTCTCATGGTTACTCCTTCTAAGAAAAGTTGATTTTTTCCAAGTTTTCCCTTTGTATTATTTGATATTTTTTGTTCATACTCATCTCCCTTGAGGAACGCCTGTTTCACGTTGATTTTCGTAAAAAAACAGAATTGATATTCGGATGAAGATGACAGACAGTCATACTTTCTTTTGCAATAAATATAAAGGCCATATAAAACAAGATAGCTATAAATATATTAATTATAGATAATAATGTACCGGATATTGTAATGGAAGATTCATTAAATATCACTATTTTAAAAGTGCTCTCAATTTTATGTAGCACTTCATGGGAGAAATATCCGATAACACAAATGCAAACAAAACACTATTAACATCTATGAAAGTATCCTAAAACAATAAAATGATATATAACTTTGTAAATACGCATAAACCCTCAGAATGTTTTCTTGTACAAACAGATCTATACATATTTCATTAGGGTCATCTTAAGCCGCTTGAGGTCAAAAAGGAACATCATCTAATAATGCGATTGTATTCATTATATCTACGACGTGTTTAGTTTCTGTAACAACCTCAACTCAGATGATTGCTTTCATACTCATGTTGTTTATTTATTTACGGATTTCCTTTGTTATATTAAGATTGAGAAGTATTATAATAATAATACCTTGTTATTTTTTACATAACTACTTATTCTGAATTTATTATGTGATCGTAAAAAAATACATCAGGGTACTTAATTACTGTAAAATAAGTGCTTTGAAGTGAAAAAATGTGAACTTTTAACCATATTCTTATGAGCTCATATGACCTATTTCAGTGGTTTTCAAACTTTTTTGTTGGCGTAGCCCTTTTGTAAAGCGAAATTTTTTATGAAGCCCCAAAATAAACGAAAAAGTTACTTGCATTTTTTTCATAATCGGTAATCATGTTACAATATAAGTGTATACTATAATAAAAAAAAGCAAATATAATATGGAAGTATTCTCGCGGAGCCACCGTATAGGCTTTGTGGAGCCCCAGAGCTCCGCGGGGCACACTTTGAGAATGGCTGTCCCACTTGGTTCGTAATCAAATTAACATTTATATGTTGTTAGATATTTGCGGCTTAAAGGCATGAGTTTTTCAAGTTAATGTAACTTGAATAATTAAATTTTCTTTCACGATAACAGAGACTGAAAATAACGACGTTCCACATCAAAAACATTATTAAAAGCGGCAAACCCACAGCCATTGTCCATGCATACACCGAGTACGAGCTGATCCATCCAAACATTTGTATTCAACGCGCGCCTCGAACGCTCCGGAATAGCTTCATCTGCTTTCAGCGGACATTTTCCACCTTGTTTTTTGGGATGACCTCGCATAATGAGGGCCGCTCGGGTACGTATAATATTAGGTGAAAAGGCCACGTAATAGGATTCTGAGACGTAAACAAATTTGAACTTACTTTTCACATTGTTAAGAAATGAGAGCTTACTCTAATATTTTGTTTACCTTGGAAGATCGATTTAATTATCATCTTTCAATCAATCAGTTCTGAATATAGAACTTTGATGAAGGGTCTTGATACAAATCGCTCTGGTCAAGAAGTGTCCTTTTATTTAAACGTGGATTTTTCTCGAGATTCGTTTTTGTTCTATAACTCTCAGTTTTTAAATGAATCATCCGTTCCTATAGTAACTTTTGTTTGTTTACTCTTAAAATACATCAGATAATCCTTCCTAAAGTTTAAGCAAGGCTATGAATTGAATATTTTTCTACGCATCCAGCATCTTTTGATGATAATAGAAACTTCATTTCTAGTCCAGCTAAACTATCGTTGCATAGCCCATGCATAACAAATTGAGACATAGCTAGTACATTCGTATTCAACAGCGCTGTTACTGCGCTACCACGTGACTGGAATCCGTATGTGTTATAATAGCTTCACCGGATTTCAGCAAATTTCAGTTTTTTATTCTTTCTATGATCGGAGTAGTTATGTTGTCATTCACAGTACCATATATGTTTTATACATACATATAAGTTTAAGGTAAAATTATGTGAACTATAACTTATTTATTTACCTGTTGAACCTAGAATGATCATTCAGAAGTTTGTTCAAGAACACCAGAAAAATGTTGCAAAGTAAAAATTTCTTCAAATAAAAAAAACCTTTCGTCAAAATATGGATAGATAATAACTTTATCCAAGAAATCCCAAATGTATATGGAATTTGAATTATTGTCGTCTATGGAATTGCAATAGTGTATACCGATCTGGTCCACTGCATAATACAAGTTGAAGCTGGAGAGTACCTTATTCCGTGACTCGAATAAGATGACTAAGAGCAAGTGCATCGTCTCTGTGAACACTTCCTTCTCTTACTATATTTTTAGGTAAATAGTATTTTTATTTATATTGATCTTTTGAATATATGTCGTTTTATATCTATTAGTATGTAAACGTAATCTAGTTTGTAAACGTAATCTACTAGTATGTAAACGTAACCTAGCATTTTATTACCGACATAATAAGTTACACATAGTGAATTTTCCAATTTGTATAGACACTAGGTATTTTGATTAAGTGATTTTCTTAAATATTTCACATAAATTAGTACATCAAAGGGATGCTCGTTTTGTATTTTAACAACATTTTGAGTATAATATTATCAATTATTTAATTGATGTCCAGAAAACTATAAGACCACAAGAAATTTATCAAAAAAAGGATAATAATAGGTTAATGCTAGAAAATGTAGTGAAATGCCGATTTGTATGAAGTGCATAATGCTTTGCACTTTGCCCAAAAATAGTACAGTAATGGCTTGATGATGAAATATCTTCAACAACAAATAACAATATCATCCAGCAAATTCTGGAAGTGTACAGCGATCTAATGCACTTCATGCATAATACAAATTGAAGCTGGAAGCCACGCTTCGTGACCTGAATGCTTTAGCTTAGTACTCTGAGCAACTGTTTCATATACTAAGTAGACAGATTCCAGTGACTTTTGGTAGAAATGAATAATTAACACAAAATTAGGACGCTTTATGCACTCATAGTCCTATAGGATTTTCTCCTGTATCAAGGGTGTAATGGACACACAAATACGCATACACATAGAATAAATGATAACAAAATATGTTAACATAATTCAGCATATATTTTCAAAGAAAAATATAATGTATTACTAGTACTTCTATCTTTAGTAATGCTAATGCAAAACTAACGATTATTTATTTTTAAATCAGTATATATAAAACAATACTTATATTGTGAGAATAATGTGTGAATTACATAAACAGTTAAATAAATATCCTTCAGTATAAAAAAACTTTGTCAATTGTTTGTAATATCAGTTTACAAATAATTTATAAGCTCTTTATTAAAAGCGCAATGTGTCTTTTTCTTAATATTCATCAGTCTTGTATAATATGTCCTTAAACTTTATTTTTATATTCTACTCGGAGTACTACTTAACTTATACAAGATACTGTACTGTACTGGACTGTAACTTCTAGTTTTATAATTATGATCGGCGCCATTCCGTCTTAGCAAGCAAACATTCCGCCCGTTTAGTGTGATAAATAGGTACATTGAAATGGTGGTTTATTTTCCACTACTCCATTTGAAGCCGGAAATTTCAGTCCAATTATAGATACCGTTGCCCTGTCATTTGATTCATTATATCATTATCAACGTTCTCACTAATTGACTTTTAATAGTTTATTTAAGGATTCTTCGATCGATATCGGTGTTTACTGTTACAGCCACGCCTATTTTAATTAAAATTGTATTGAATGATTCATACTTTTGGTATGCTTCTGTTTCGAAACTTCCATTCGAATATATCTTTGTTGTAACAATTTTTTTACAGAAATTTTAAAACTTGACACAAGGAAAAATACACACAGTGACATACATACATACACTATAATTACAGTACAATATAATTTACGTGACATTGATTGACTACTGTTTCTTATTGGTGACGTAACACTTAAAATTAACAATTAAAAAAAATACTGACATAATTTACAAAATAACGACTTATTAACGCGAAAGTGTCCTGCTCAAAGTTTGTAATGTAAGTACATGTCCCTTGTGATTAGAAAGGAATATTGCGGAAGTGTCATAAGGTAGATCTGATATAACTATGGCGTTATTTAAATAAATCAATATCAATTATTTTGATTTCATACTTCAAATTTCGTATAAATACCAAGAAACTTATTTTCTAAATTGCCTATCACCCTCCTTTGTCAGCCAAACTGCTATTACACTTAACTCCGCCCACCTAGTTAGAAATGCTGTCAGAACTAAATTGTACTGTTATTTAATAATTATAGCGTATTTGTTTGATACCATTGACAGTTAGAAAATAGCTTCCATTTTAAACGTAACAGTATGGCCTATGAAACATTTTTTTAGTAATACTAACAGAATAACCATTATTCCTATTTCTTGTTCATTTTATATTTTTTTACCAAGAAATAAGGCAGACGTCGTATCCTATAGATATTTATGACACCAGATGAGTCGCCAATTCATCGTTAGCTTTGAGGAAAGCTCTTTTGTTTTACCTAAGCGGCTAAATGAGAAAAAATATCCAGTGAAAAAATCTTGTGTTTATCAGTGCCAATATATATTTTTTACCTTTCATTGCTATTTTGCTTTCGTTTTCGATATTAAATGTTCTTAGCAAGTACAAAACTTGATTTGTATTCTGACAACTACATTGGTACAGGCATCTTAAATTTTAAGTGATCCTCAATAATTGGTTTAATTTTTACCGTTATATTATTCTATACCAAATGCAATAATTAAATATATTTTTAACCGACTTCAAAAAAGGAGAACGTTGTCAATTCGGCTGTATTTTTTTAAATATCCACAACAGTTGTATGAAATACAGATAAGTTTCCACCCAAAAAAATAACAGATTGTGACGAATTGTGAACCTCCTCCTTTTTGGAACTCGGTTAAAAAGAGATCTAGCATGTAATATCCTTTATAAAAACTAAGTTACATAAGCACGTCCCTATTACTCATGACTAAAAATTAAAATGAAGTAACATAATACACGCGTCAAATTGTTGACTTTAATTAATCTAAAAGTTTATTGTTTGATAATCCCATACGCTGTAATCAACTTTATCACAGCGGGTTGTAAATAATGATATAACCTATTTAGTTTGTTTACTGTGACAACAGTACCAAAGATGGATGACGTAACTAGATACAACTTTATTAGCTTTAAGTTCTCCGTGAGAAATTGCGGTATCTTTGTTAAATAACCTGGGTGGTAAGAAGATTTGATATGTAAATTTTTGACCCCTTTTTGCCAAGGAATTAAAGTAAGCGACCATGCGTTTAGTAATAAGTGATCTAAACTCCATGGACATCAGGTAGTTTTATTATGTAGATATAGATAATAAATGTATTAAGTACTTCGATCAACAATACCAAAGTTAGTATTGTTGATCGAAGATTAAGTAATTTAACCGTCTGCATGTGGTTTCAAGATGGCCGCCATCCATCCAAGTCAAGTTAATATATTGTACTAATTTTAAGTTACTGTAGGTCAGTAGGTACTACTTATTTTGAAGAACTAGCGAGTGATCGTGAACTCAAACTGGTAATTAGACCACTACCGCCCAAGGACTGTAACCAACTCCAGGTAAAATTATAGTTAACCCCTGAGGACTAAGTAGAAATGCCTCGGATAAATATCTCTCCCTGGTGGTTTTAGACATTTACCACCAATATGCTATTGAAAATTATCCGCCGCTGCCTCAAAAACGACAGCGGAATCAGAAAATCACAAGTTGACGCCGCCCTGAAGTTAGCGAGAATAGATCGACAAAATAAATAGTCTCCAAAAATTGGCAAAAATTTCGTCCAAACTAATTTTGCCACCCTTTGATTCTGCCATCTTAGGCCTCTCAGTCCACCCTCACCCCACCTGTCAAACCAAAACACAGCAGCGCCACACTGCTGTTATAAGCCAGAAATAGATGTGGCGGTGGTACCGCCGGAGTCAAAACACGGACGGAACGCCAGGTTGCAGTGGTCACTAAGACACGGATGGAAGGCCAGGTGGCAGTGGTCACTTACCATCAGGTGGATGGCACGCTTATTTCCTACTTATATCCTAAAAAATGAAATATATTTCCTTCACAGATAAAAATGCAAGCGGTAGTATTCGACGGCAAGGCTCTGTCCTTGAAATATGATGATAAGTACCCAATGCCTACCATCAGCAAAGATGATGACGTCATCGTCAAGGTAGCCTACTCCGGGGTCTGTGGTACTGATCTGCATATTATTCAGGTGAGTTTTACTTTCTTTAAAAAAATCGGTTCAAATGCTACTGCATTGAAAAGGTACGACCGCCTTCCCTATTTCTGCTTCAAAGAACCGCCACATCTATTTCTGGCTACAAACAACCGCCATATTTAATTATACTTAAAAGAAGAATATCAAGCCCTATCTTTTTAAAGATCGACTTCT
>DWPV01007346.1:0-10761 GCA_018251915.1 Urbanus proteus proteus
CTCGCTGGGAATCGAACCCAGGACCCTCGGATTAGCGGTCCGGCGTGTTAACCATTGCGCCATCCGGGTCGTCAACATTTAATTTTTAATTAACAAGAATCAATCGAATACATTAATATAACGTGTATTGGGTCCTTAATAAGAATCACGTACACACACGGTTCGATTACGGCAATTTAGGCGCACCCTACTTAATTACAAATGACACGCCCGTCGCTCTATTAGCGGACACCGAGATTGATTGGCTATAGATTCCTATTAATACTTCAGTTTTCACAAAACTTGTTAACTATAGTTAACTTGGTGTCCTTGGTGCTTTTTCCTTACTTAACTTTATTATCAATTAGGTAAAGTTTAGTATTATTTGTTGACGAGGCGGAAGCTTCAAAAGGTACCCGAAGTCTCTGGAGCTACGTAGTGTTATGTGGGATTGTCAGCGCACTAACAGTGTCGGTGGCTGTCCTCGGCGTGGCGATGAGAACTCTGTGATCTCCGGGGAATACCAGCCGGAGTCCTCTGAGCATGTTGGCCCGTAGGGCTCAGTTTGGGCGATCACGGCTCTCATAACAGCATCAGCAGGTGCTTGACGGTATGCAACCACACCTATTGCCGTCCTTCCCGGGGCACTTGGATGGATGGTTAGAGCCCTCACTCTACTGCCCGCAACCCCGGAAGCTCCCTTTTAGTAGCTTCCTCATACGACAGGTAGGGGATACAGACAGTTACGTAGTACCTGCCATTTTTAACCTATATGTTTAACCTACATTTTGCTATGGGTAAACAAAACTGCTCCAAGTTTACTTACGTAATAAATATAATTGGACAGCTACACAAATAAATCGGAAAGGTAAATAAATTAGCTCAATATATTCGTTACTTGCTCGTCTGTGAGCGATTAAATAATCTCTAACATTAGCAAAGATACAAATATTTTCTTTAAAGCATGACGTGATACTAAAAGTCATTAACCTATTTGAGAACAAAATAAATACACTTATACCAATTTTGACGTTTGTTTGTGTAGAGTTATAGACGCATTTCTACACAGGCGCAATCGACTCATCTTCGCGTAACGAAAAAAATGGTATACCTAAGTATATATTTTGAGCCGGTATTTCCTAGCAGGTTTTCTCATACCTACTCGCCAACTTATTAATTTTGAAATACCTTACATATTTTTGTGGTAAAACGTAGTTAAGAGTAATCCCTGTATCGCACATAGGCTTGAATTTTTTTCATTTTCCACGGTTCGTAGTTTAGATGAATATTAAAATACACATAACATTTTTAATAGGTATGTAGTCCCTCGCATAAAATCACTTCAAAGAATGGTATACTTATTTTATTTACACCAATCAGACGATAGTTTAATTATTAGAAAAATCCATCTAGCGGTTTGCTAAGATACCTATATGTTATAAAGAGTATTTAGGTATACACTAAAACATACAAAGATTAGCGCGAAAAACATAACCCTCCTTTCAGTCGAGCAGAGATAAGTCTTCGTTTATAACTAAAGCTACAATCGGCTTTTAAATAAATAGAAAATGGAATCTGCAAGGAAACCGTCATAACTACTTACAGCATGTTCCTCAGAACTTCATATTTACGTCTGTCTATCCAACATGTAGTTATGACATCACGTTACGGTGGAGAAGCCATCACGCGAACTAATCTTCAATCTGTTTACAATGCTCGTCTTTCAAGACGTCTATCCAAAGTGCGTTGTAAATCAGAGAGTTTACTGCCTTGTGCGATGGTCATTTACGAAATACTATTTCATTACTCGTCGAAACTCGCGACTTTGTTCGCGTAAATTACAATAAACATTAGAATTTACATTGCACCCATGCGAAGCCAGGCGGGTCGCTTGTTATAGGTAAATGTACCTAAACTTTCCTCTTAAATCATTATCTATTGATGAAAACGGCATTAAACTTTTTGTATAGTTTGAAACATCTGTGTACTCGTAGAGACAGCGGGAAGCGATTTGTTATGTTATGTAGAGATTATCTGCGACTGCCGAGAGTTTCGCTTCGCTAAGAATGCGGAGTATTTGGCACAGGAAGATGACAACGCCGCGAACAATCCAGGCATTCGTTGATTGAAGAACTAATTACTCTCTTGTAGTATATTGTTTTGTTTGCTTAAAATATTGGGATTCTCTAGATTTAAAGAGAGTCAACTAGATTTTCTGGAACGTAAGTAGGTAGTCGTTTTATTAAATTGTTAATTTCTTTTGTTGTTTTCCTTTTTTGTTTACTTTATTACGTTTATTTGATTATCTACCAACAGAAATATTGTCTGTAAAAATGGAGCAATGTGAAATCAATAAAGGAAATTTATATCATATGTGTTAAAGATCCCTTACTTTTAGTTTTTTTTTATTGTCAGCTTTTATTTAACTTGCCGCACTACTTACCTACTATTCATGTGGAATCAAATCGTACAATTTACTACCTTTAAACTATATTCTCCAAATGATGAAGCTAAGATTTTGCATATATTTATAACTTGGATTATAATTCATGATTAGGTACTACGTGAGGTGGATTTTTTTATTTCTTTTTTTTTTCTTATTTATATTAAAAGAATAACAAAATTACTAGAAATCTTGTATTTATAAACATTTTTGTTAGAAATTCGTAATCCAAAAGGTAATGCCTAATTCCACTGTGAATCCATATTTCTTGAATCTCAAAGTTTTAACATGTACAAGCGTGTGATATATTATAGCAAATATCGACTACCGATTTATCTAAAGAAAAGAAAAACTGTTTTAAACCGGATACAATAATCAAACAAATTTATGTTATAAAAAGGTAATGCGATACCTTAGTAAATAAGTTTAGATTGACGTCAGAAAACCATATCTAGCTATGCAGTGAATTTGCAAGATTTGTTTAGTATGCAATAATAATAAAATGTGAGGATCAAAGTCTTAGTTAAGCAGTAAATTTTTATATCAAATAAGTGACGTCACACTGCTACATACGGAAAAGATCATATACCACTTGTGACCAGGATCCATCCAACCTTTAAAATTCCAGAAAATCTTTTCTTAATTTCCGTACTTTATATCATTGATAATCATTGATTAATGGAGCTGCTGGAAACAAGCCATCTGTCAGGTTGTTATTTAAGTTTACGCTAGCTAAGTGGACAATGATGTCACATCTTTGCGATCACAAGAGTTGCCATACCTGATACCTGGGGATTATGTTTGCCTCGTACCTTTCAATACGAAACTCTTCTTAATAAAATAACGCTGAAGTTCTGAACACTGCTGTTGTCAGGCAAAAAATGATGCGACGATTCTTCCTTAAAACTAGAACCACGAAGAGTTTTACCACCTTGTATGGATCAAACATAAGCAAAAGACTTTGTTTTTGTAAATTAATAGAATTGATCTACGGAGCTTATTCCAAGATTCACTTCCAGTTAAATATCGTTCGTAAACATACGTATTGCGCGTTTGTTTTTAAATTCACTAAAAGCACTTTGATGTTTTTACACCTGCCTCGATCACCTAACTTTAACTACAGATTTATTTTCCTCTTCTATTTAGATTCTTCAATAATTTACAGTGTTAACACAAACATTCTAGGCATAGCTAGATCGGAATATAGAGATTTAAGAATAGTCTCTTTTTACCGCAAATCACTTAACTAACCTGACGCCACTTTGAGAATATTAGGCATGTGAAAGGTTTTCTCACTTAATTACTTAGTTAACCATTTTCGTAACAAATATTTTAGGTGGGTTTTCAATTTTAAACCTTTCAGCGTCGAAAGCCCAAGTTAATCGCACTAGCTTAAACTATGTATTTTAACGTTGATAAAAAACAACACATAAATAGTACTCGTATACATATAATATAAGTTATCGGTGTAATACATAGTAATATATTATTATCACATCTTTCAATTTTACGTAGTACTTTTACTTATTTAAAAAATCTATGTTACGGAATTCTAAACTTACGCATTATAAAGTTCTATACTAATGGGTAAAAATCTTTTAAGAATTGAATCAATTTCTTATTGATTGATTCAATATATTAAGCAACTAGCAGAAGTGAAGATCTATTTTTAAACCTCAGATACTTTCTTCAATTTAGTGTATTTGTACAAATTCTTACATCAATGATTTAGTTAAATGGCGCTCGTGTACAAACAACAAACAGCAAACAATAGTGATATCAGGCGATGGAGTGAATCGACTATTTGCGAAGTGAAGTTGAATGAAACGCTAATGCACTCTACATTGTGCTGGCGTCCATTCAGAAACTAGGTCACACCCTACGCTTGCCGTCAAATAATGTAATAGAAGTTATCCTAACTATTATAAATGCGAATATCACTTTGTTTGTTTATAATGCCTTCACACTTTAACTACTGAACCGATCGTAATGAAATTTTACATACACATTGCCAGAGGTCCAGAAAACGACATTTAATCGTAACATATGTATGTACCTTTAAAAAATCCCTTTAATCCCAAAGAAGATACTACTCCCGAGGGATAGAAAAATAACTTTAATACCCACAACTAATGAATTGCATATGTATTATACCTTAAGCACATCTAAATGAATGTAGGTAGGTACTGTTAGACGACACCATTTACAAGTTTTAAAATAAAATACTTGTTACTTAAACCGAGCTATTTATTTTACTATTCACAATATACACACTCACTTTTAATTAGTACCTACTACTTAATTTGGCTTCTACTACTCTTGCGTTATAGGATTTAAGGAAACTCATGACAACTAGCTAGAGTCCTCCAGCCGGCAATTAACAGAGGTAAAAAATCCGAAGCTGGGTAGCGATCCGGGGCTTTTAAGACACAAGCAAACTAAATGATTATACAATAACACATATTCGTGTATTTTCCTATCCATATTCATTTATGTGTGTTATTTCTTCTGAGTGGTGAGTGTGTTATTTTACCCGTGGCTTCGCTAGTAAAATCTAGTCAATAATAATTTCGAGCATATCTTTGTGGTTATTTAGTTAACAATATATTAAGTAGTTAACAATATTTAAAAAGACATGCTAAACTTTAAGAATTTGATAAATCAGGCAACCTATATGACACGTCTTACCAACATTTTGTTGTCGGGTTTAAGCATTTAGTATCGATTTACTTATAGACGTCAGTAAAGCGCACTTAGCCCCGCAACTTGTGTGATTCTAAAAATTTTATGCGCGCTTCCTTGTTTCAGAAGGTCTCTCTGAATTTTCCCCCCTAATTATGAGAACGAACCAGGTCCAATAATGGAACATTAAGGAGTCAAGCAGCTATACATGTCCGTTCCCAGCCCATTTCCAGCACTTAACATCAACTACATCTCCATTTACTAGAAGTGGTTATGAAAATAAAATACATACCGACCTTCGCACGGGCGTTCTTTATAACTATTTATTCAGAGTCCATATAAATATTTCAGTGGATCTAGCAGGTATTTTATTTTAAGATTACTGCTCCCATTTTCTCACACGTGAAAAGTAATACGTATTCTCACGGGCGTTCCAAATTAAATGTTAAAATACTTACAGCATACCATTCTTGAAACTCAACACTTATTTCGTCACATGCCAGCCATTCTACTCGAGATGACACTGTTCTAAATTTATTGTTTTGTAACAAACTTTGATCTTCAGGAGTCGTAGCCATTGTTACTGTGGCTAATGCGTTAATCCGAGTCAATCTCAGGAGGGGCATACTGGGAGAATGTTTGTGTGATGTTTAAAGATTTACTCGTATTTGGTTCTATTATTTTTATTCGGTACCATGGTTTTGGTGTTCTTGGTGTTTAAAAATGATATACCAATACGTGTAAGCCTAAATCCTGTAATTAGTTGGAATATTTGCATAATTTGTAAAATGTCTTTAAATATGTTTAATTATTTCTATTTTACGTAAAAATATAAACAAAATAATACGTCCCTTTTTGTGCCGTGTGATTTCGGTCTTGAATAGCACTGCTCCCTTTCTTCTCATGGTCGTCCTTGGGGACTAGGGACGAAATCCTCTTGTGTAACACCTACTGCGATCTTCAACACGGAATACACGATTGACAGGTACGGTGTCATTTGGAAAATCTCCTCATTTTTGTTTGCCTACATCCAACAGTGAACCTCAAAGGGCTGATTTGTGGAGGATGTCGTGGTGGGTGATGATGGATGGTATCCCTTAATGAGACTCTTATAAAACGACTATAGTAACATGTGTATTGATCCCATAGTTTATTTTAAACGAATAACAAATGTTTGTTTATGTAAACGAAAATAAAGTAAAAGTCAGACTTTCCAAGAAATCCTTCCATAACCCTTTGGGAGCTTCGCTCTATTCGCAACTGTTTTGTAGAAAAAAACCTGCGACATGACATATATTATGAATGCCTTTTCAAGTAAGTATCTACTTATTAAGCAGTAACCTATCGTTTAAATCATTTGAAAATGATTAAATCATTGTACAACACATGTGTTTGCTCTTTTCAGTGACTCACTTCCTCGGGGTTACGTGTGCTCACGTATTTATTTATGGCTATGAAATGTGAAGTGACGCATCCAATTTTGAGAAAAATCTCGATATAAATTACAGCTTTTCTTCTATATTTACTCAGATAAATGAAACTCATTTGGATCGCGAAGGAGAAAACTCTTACGCAAGCCTTGTTGAAGAAAATATTGACTCAGATATATTTTGTAAGGTTTCTCAGTGCATGAAGTCAAAACTACTACAGCTATGTATGTTACCACTACCTATGGCAGCAATACCTGATCTTTTGATGTAGGCTTCATTCGAAAGTTCAAAGTCTTGCAGCATACTGTATAGACGAACTAAGTTAACCGACATAGCTCTCAAAATTAGCAAGCTAAAATGGCAATGGGCGGGCCACATCACACTAAGGTCTTATAACCAATGGGGGAGAAACGTCCTTGAGCGGCGACTAAATGGTACCAAAAGGAGCTTAGGTCGCCCCGCGACCAAGTGGAACGATGACCTGGAGGTGATCGCGGGGAACCGCTGGATTCAGAAGGCACAGGACCGATTGGAGTGGTGTCATTAAGGGGAAGTCTTAATCTTGAAGTGGACCTCAAGAGGCTAATAAATGGATTGATAATCGATAGGGAAGAAAGGTCCTCTAATAGCAATCACATTCAGGTGATAAGAGCGGACTGGATTTAGAAGTCAAAGGATCGGTTGGAATGCCCAAATTAGCGCTGAGCTATGAGCTATCCAACAAAGGTTTTACAAAAGTGATAGATGAATTCACATCGGAAACTACGAGTACTACAACTATTCCTTTGTTAGTTTTTCTTAGCTTCATACAAAAGTCAATAAGGGGTTACGATATTCATATTATTCCGTTCTGCCAACACTATTCGGCATGTTATTCCCACAACTCAAGCGCATCGATACAACTGGAGCGTGTTTACACAATAAATTACTAATATTATACAAACATTGGAATATATTTTATTGCACTATAAAATCGAAAGACGTTACATTATTGTGGCCCGCCGCTCACCGCCAAACGTTTCTTGAAACCAATAAACGTTTTGAGGGTATCCATTATTTTTCGTGGCAATGAAAATTATTTTTATTACTATAAGTAGGTACCACTGCTTCTACTTCTACAGATATATGTATACAGATAGTTGATATAAATGTGAAGTAACGTTTTTATACACAGTTATGAGTTAGGATAAGTCATTATATCAAATACATTTTTTGTTTTTGAGAATTTTAAATTAAATAAATTTTATAATCAGATCATTGATTCCTGAATACTGCTGGCTAGGACTAAAACTTATACTCATAACTTCAATTGAATTTACACAGCCGGCGCGATTGATACCTTCTTAATCGTTCATTATTCTCGAATATTGCTAAGAACAGAGAAATACCTATTATGTTACTTAAGTAGTCCAAAATCTAAAAAAAAACACCTATGATATATACATTATAAAAAATATAGTTACGCTACACTATTCTTGCAATCAAATTACTTAAGATGTTGATATTAAGCAGCATTCCCACAGACATTGCAGTATCAAGAATATTGGCCTCATTGTCATAGGACTCATAGGCACTACACATTCAGCTAAAATTAGCTAAAGCGCACATTGGATTATGAATGGACAGATAGATATAAACACAAACAGATGTATCGAGAGTAGACATAAAAGTTTTATTGTTTTATTTATAACATTCTACAATACTTGCACAGTTTAATATATCGACCATCCAATTTATTTTTCTGCTGGAAATATATACAAATGTATTGAATTAAGAAGATTGACGATTTGCATACTAAAAATTAAAACTAATCTCTAAATTGTAGAAAAATATCGGTTACTCTACTTTGTTTATTGGTAGATACATATGTTTTCTTAAATTTTATTATTACTATTCTTTAGCGATTTGATTAAACTACCACTTTTTATTTGATTTGATTAAACTACCACTTTTTATTGATAGGTATTATTAAAAAATCATAAGGTATTGGGAAATTAAAAAATAAATAAGAAGTTTCAATAAAACAGACTTATATACAAAACGCAAATTATTTATTCCTTTTTTGCTTAGCCAAATCACATATTAAATCTCCAAATTGATTTCGTCCATCAATGTCTTTTCACCAACCAACATACATCTAATATTGACTTCAGGTACAGCATTTCCATTATTTTTCAAATATACAATTCCAGAAAAATTACACAGGAAATATAAAACAAAGAGGCCATTTAAGCTGGAATTTAAGTGGTGAACCTTATTTATTCATAGCTAATCAATTCACAGTGCATTCGTTCATTAGACACCATCACATAAGTACACATTTTGAAAAAACCTAATAAATCAGTCTAACATATACAAAATGTACAATTAAAGACATACGACTACAAATTATCTGGTAGATCGAAAAGACCTTAAGCCTACATTGTACAAATAAAGAAATACGAAATATTGATTGTTATGACCAAATAAGATATGAATTTGATGAACTCTGGTTCCTTTTCATTTTAAAGCATGTAGCAATTTGGCAAGAAAGCATTTCAATATTACGTTCAAAGTTTTAACAATGGTATTTAAAAAAGGTCACAATTAAAGTACTTTTATGGGAACATTTCGCCCTTGAAGATATTTAAATAGGTCAGTACATAAAAGCAATATTCACGTCCCGTGAAATAATGTCATCTGTAAAATCGATGTAGGCACTTCCCGCTAAATGTTAATAACCTTGTAAATGGATGTGACAGACACGAAAGAATTCTGTGTTGTCTCAAAATAAAATCATCTTCAGACACCTGTCTATAAACCAAAACAATGTGCTTATTTATAATTTCACTAAAGAATGTTTCAAAATATTTAAGTAGTTCGTTTTTTTATTTACATTCCAGAAAGAGACCTGATAAAGATAAACAAACATTTTCACGCCGTTTACACAAAATAAGTTTCGTAATATTAACCTTATTTCACTATTATATTATAATACTGCAATAACATTTAAATCCCTATTTATTGAGGAAAATCACCAATTTACATCGCGTTGGATGTTTTAGTAGGTAGTATATATCACACGAATTTTAAGCTGTGACTTGTTTATTTTGTTTGATGTGTCGCCAGCAAATACCATAATGTCTGAGCTCCATTGTCTCTGTAATTGTAAAAATGCTATTTTACGAGAATGTGTTCCGAACAGCGCAATCTTATCAATTATTTTTCGCGCCGAAGCGTAAGAGAATAGCTTTTATCGGAATTGTAATTTATAAAAACGCCGAGAGAGTGCTAGGCTGATTCAATAATTCATTTTCTAGCTGATTTGAAGCTCGTATGTGAATTTATTTGCTTGTTAATAGAACTCTCATTGGTAAATCTTATGTGTATTTAAAGTTCAAAGCAAGATTAGACCGAAGATTCATATATAACAATTTGGACGATAGGTGGCTTGGGTTGACTGGACACGGGGCTCGTGATATCCCTGATCATGGCTTCCATAGCAGCTTCCCACTCCAACTGTCGCTTACCTCCACTCAGCTTCGGCATTGTTACCTTCAAAATGAAAAGAAAATATAGTTATTTACTTCAAAACTCAACTGGGGTGTCATGTTTATCGACAAGCGTGACATAGGTACCCGAGGCAATGCAACTTAGTTGTGATAAAAATCAGGTAAAAATCAAGGTTGATCACGAGTGTCCATCAAGTGGACTGCTTGCTAATTCGCTACTTTTATAAAATAAAAAATGCTCAAGATAGTACGGAGGTGGGAGTCCAAAAGCGTCTCTTTAGAGATAAGCGGACTGCTCATAGTCTAGACTCCAGAACCATTTGCCTCATCCATGTCTAGGTAAAATGTCTGTGCCGGCTAAGCTTTATCCAGGCTTACTATGATATTGGTGAAATAGTGAAAGCTACTACGGCAGATGGAGTACCTATACCAATAACAAAAACCATAAGCCTATGACATTTGATGTTAAAGGTGGGAAAGCTTGCCATAAAATAAATAACTATAGTTCTGCAAACTGACTGACCTGAAGTATATCTTAAAGCTACTTACATACTACTAAAAATAAGTCATATATTCATCCTAATTATTATAAATTCGAAAGTCCGTTTATTTGTTTGTTTGTTTGTAACGCCTTCACGCTTTAACTGCTCAACCGATCGTTATGAAATTTTGCACACACATTGTCGGGGGTCTGGAAAAGGACATAGGGTACCTTTTATCCCAAAAAGTGATACTA
>DWPV01007347.1:0-10761 GCA_018251915.1 Urbanus proteus proteus
CTCCGAAGCACGGAAACGCGCATGAAATTTTTGGCCACTAGCGGTCACCCATCTATCTACTGACCGCGCTCGACGTTGCTTAACTTTGTAGTTAAGATCTACCTACGCAATCCGCAGGTCTATGCGTGCTTCTATGTTTTTACCGTGTATGAAATACAGTTAGTTAACGAAATGTACGTACCAACCTACTATTAGTACCTTAATAAAAGAAAAACTTCAATTTAAAATGATTGTTCCAATGTACTAAGCTTGAATACGACGCTATTGTTTTAAACTCCGAGAAACAATTTAGTTTTCTTCATTTTTTGAAATCTAATTCCGGTTTTAATTTAAAAGTTCTCTCGTTTCGACAATATGTCGGAAACACTGACTTTGGACGGATTTCGAATAGTTTTCCTAAAAAAAATCTCTAAATTGTTTTAGTGGAGCATTTTCTGAACAATGCAGAGGGATTAAAAGAATCCAAACTAATTCACGAGTATGTTTTTAATGGTGAGATTTTTGTTTTTCGTGTTGTTTAGAGTTAAGGAAAGACAGTTTTAATTTTTGCTTTTAAGATTTAATTATATTGTCATTTGCCTGAGTATAATTTGAAAGTTACATGCTCAAGAGTGTCAGTATTTTTTATTCAAATAGATTTTTTATTCATAGATTCAAAGTAGCAAACGAACACGCAGTCGACTTGATGGTAAGTGGCCACTGTTGTCCATGGTCATTAGTAATCAACCCCAGATCATGATGAAAGTCCTATCTAACGTTGACCACAGATGCGTTGCTACCCCTGAGGGCTGAGTTGGAACGCCTCGAATAAGTATGTCTCCTTTACCATATCCTTCAGATCAGAACAGAGCAGTGCTAAACACTGCTGCTATAAGGCACAAATAGGTGTGGCGGTGGTGCCGCCGGAGTCGAACCACATAGAGTTCTACCACCTTTTGTTCCCAGTATTGATGGCATTTTGTTATGTTCATATCTCATGGAAGAGGTATTCAGTGTCCTGTAATAGATGACTATGGCGAGATTCCGAATAAGCGAAATTATTGTTTTAAAGTCTGGTTTTATAACTCGCTGTTTCATTTCACTACTCAAAATCGCATGAAACGTTTCAACACGTTTAACTTTTCTAACGACTCTATAATTCAAGTCTAATTAAAACTTTGCTATTATACGCCACTTTCATCTAACAATTCCATTGTACATAACGGCAACAAAGTCCGGGATGATACATAAGCGGAATATTAGTGTTATGTACATAAACGATATTACATGACACGTGAAGCCCCGCAACCGCAGCTGCCGTCCCACGCGTCGTTAGCCCAGGATTACCACGACACTGCTTCACCGTATATTATATGCTGTAGCTTAGTGCCGCTAGAATATTAGCTAAGTTTTGAGTTGGGCACATGTACGTGGTACCACCGCCATATCTATTTGTGTCTAATAACAGGAAGGTTAAGCGCTTCTGTGTTCTGGTTTGAAGGGTGTGGTAAGTGAAACATACTTATCAGAGGCTTTTTAATTAGTACTCGTGGATGCAACGCAACCATGGTCGACCTCAGGTAGGATTCTTCTCTTATCTGGACTTCATCATAGGACGGCAATATCCACTTACCATATAATAAAGTTTAGGTACATTTTAACGAAGTGTTCATTTGTGATTTAGTAATATTGGAACTTGATAGACGGCTTGTCCCAGAAGATAATATTTCATTAAATTCACATCTCATTTATTCAAAGTTGATCCATATTGAACATTTTTTGATTGCCAAAAACTCTACTACCGAGTCTTACAATTACAATCTTGAACTCTTGTAATTTTACTAAGTTCTTAAACACTAAACTACACATATTTGTTTTTAAAACTAATTCTTTCCGTCTCTGGAAACAAACTAACACTCACAAGGAGATAAATTGTAAGTGTACAGTGTTGATGTCACTCGCTCTCTAAACTTCTATTACACGGAGTATTAAGCTCAACCGCTTACGTTTTATAAAACTTGGATCTATGTGTAGTAAGTTTTGTCTCAGTGCTATTTCGAAAATAGTTTTTATATTTCGCTTCGAAATTCAAATTTGGCTTATGTCGCTCCTTTCAGTAGTATCCAAGATTGACCAAAAAAGACAACAAAATGAAGTCCACTGTCATCTTAGGTCATCTTTAATGAACCTGGATTAGGATTAGAGTCCTAACTGAGATCGAATAAAGGTACTGTGCTACCCTAGAGACCTTAGTTCGAATACTTCGTGTAGTGTAAAGATTTTTTTGAGATGAAGTAGCTTTAAAATTGGTTCGTAAACAGGCAGTCAATTAGTATAGATATGTAGGCAATCTGTGAGCTAAGTTTCTGTATAAATAGCGGAATAATTTTAGGAGTCCGTCACTTGTCACGTCGCCGTCACGCAATGTGGGTCAAGCGCTCGTTTCGCAAGAATGTTTATTTTCGACAACAATGACAGATGGATCATTGAGGTTCTTAGTACAGACAACAATAGGCGAGTGTTGTGGTTTGTCCATCAAGCTGGGTGTGTGGAGCGCCGGTGTCGCGTTTCTTTTTGGGAGAACAAAGAGTACGCAAGAAGTTTTTTGGAATAGAATAAGCCAGTGGAATTTGTAGCCAACTTTAGATAGGACCGTTCTTTTTCCTTAGGTCAAATTTGTAGTCAACTCTAGATAGGACATTTTTTAACTAAGGTCGGCCACAAATGCATTCTTGGTCTCTAGGTGGAATGCCTTCGGTACTTACCAAATCAGAACATAGCAGAATATAAGGCAGATGCTGGTGTGGCGGTTGTAGTTTTGGATTGCAAACAGTTCTGCCCCCAGTGTGTTTGTTTAGCATATTAAACATTTCTGATTTTATCTGTGAACAGTTTTTGAAACGAAAACTGCGTTGTAGATTACGAAAACACAGAGTATGTGCCATCTCCACACCGTTAGGTGGTAAATCAGAGTTAGAAAGAGAATCAGAGAGAATTAACTATTTTCACATTTTGTACGAGATATTTGATTAATATCGGTATATGATCAATACGACCAATATCGGTGAAATAAATTTGTTACGACTACAAAATTGATCTTCATCACAATCCAGGGTTGGTGAAGTTAGCACTGCATCATAACATGTAGTACCGCGCGTAGCAGCAGTATGAGGGTTGCGTAACTGTCGCAATGTGGTTCAGTTTTCAGCTAAACAGCATTTTGTATTTTGTGTGCTATGTCACTTGTATTATATGTGTTACAAAGATTGAAGGTAGCAGGGATTTGCTTATGTCATTATGAAGGTGCTGGCACTTCCACCATCGAATAAAACCTTCAAGTTTTTACCCATCATCTGCTATTTATTGTCTGAAAATCGTATAGGAACATGCGGATGATAAATATATGCGTTAACGGTCTTCCTACATAAATCATTGTTGGCAAAGATGTCGTCTGCACTCCTACATTATAATAAGACATTATAATAACAATAAGATTACTGAACATTAAATGTTTATTCGTTGACAAACTATATTCGAAAACGCTTGTTCGATAGCCTTGATTTTACATGTGTTAAGCAGCCGGGTATAATATGCGTAAACGGACGTCATTATAAGGCGTCTACACATCGAATTAGACAGCTGTGTAGTAACTTTATCCAAATTTTAATATATTTCCTGTTACGTCTATGTCTACGTGTCATAAACGGCATTGGATTCAAAGCCTTTATTCACTTTTATCTATACAAATAAATAAAATTGAAGTGTCTGTTTCTGATTTCAAAATTACATTTTTTTACTCAATGCATATAAAAGTATACACGATACCTATAACAAAAATGCAATTTAAAAAAAAAATGTCAGACTGTTTGGCTAATCTTCTAAACGACTGGACCGATTTCGACGGGACTTTCACTGGCAGATAGCTGAAGATCTAAGGTGTAACATAGGCTACTTTAATTTTCGAAAAAGCATTAGCGCGCGCCACACGCACGCGGGCCCCCTCGCGGAAGCGCGGGATGTTACCTATGTTTAAATAAGTATTCCTTTTTACTTCTTAAATGCGGGTGAAACCGCGGGGATCTGCTAGTTATTAAAAAAATAAGTAACGCGTCTATATCCCAGGTCCGGTGTCGCTACACGTGTCGGTCGTGTACGTGACGATCGATGTCAGCCCTGAACTTCGGCTCATTAACATTGTGTCGGTATCGGACATTTATCTTCGGATACCTTTAAATAGGATTCCGAAATTATCGACGTTACGTTTTATGTACAGTCGGAGTCAGAATGCCTGCTGGGTATTTGCGGTCGTCGATTTACGATCGTGGTTGTACAGTTTTAGTTGCTTTTCTCTAAAAGCCGTGCTTTTTACGAATTTTAATTTCCAAAATCAATGTCCTCATCTTTGCTGTTTACACCTCTACACGGCTGATATATTGCAGAAACTTTGTCTTACAGACAGTCGTGCCGGTTGTAGATGAACCCTACAGATACAATAAGTTACGTTTGAAGGACGTGGTGTGATGTCATAGAGACTACACGTGGCATTTCCACTTAAACTCTGGGATCTCTCCTATATCATGTAGATTACACATGTCCAAGGTCGACACTGAGCATTTACCAAGTGGACCTACTCGTTTGCAACATTAATTAAAAATATATTTTTCCTCACCATCTCACGTCCTCTCCAATTGGGGTGGATCCATTTCATCAGTGATGTAAGCGGAGTACGTGGCTCTCGGTTCAAGTGCAAGGTCGATCGCGATCAATGAATGTCAGGGTCGTGGCGGTGGTGCATGTTGGCGGCGGCAGCGGGGATTCTAGACGAAGCTTGTCAGGAGATTAGAAGCCGTGGCGATTCCTGTCGAAGTCAAGAGACTAGATTAGATGTCATGTGATTTAGCGAAAATGAGATTGGGAGAAGTCGACTTTCTTGACTTTAAAGGCCGGGTTTTGTAGGTTTGTGGTTTTGTAGGGTTTTGGTTTTGTGGAGTTTATCGAGGTAGGTGTAGGTACATGTAAAAAAAAGAAAAAAAAAGTGCTTGTAGAGGCATTGTGAAATCTTGAATAAATATGAGTGGTGAAATATGGTGAAGTATTAAATAGGTTAAATCTGAAAGATTTGCAGTGGTAACAGTATGACCTCCATGTTCGTCTGAAACCAAATTAAAAATCAGTTAAAACTATAATAAAATCATCTGATACATCTTTTAATTGTTGGTCCCTGATGCACTATTGTAATTCGTATTCTGCCGTCAACCACAATCTTTTAATGACTCATTAATCGAGTAATTTGAAGACGAACATTCGTAACACTTGTGTCTTATTTGGTTAAGTGACCGGTGGTATTAATATATCATTTTAATACCAATATTATAATCATTATATCAGAAATTTATTTGTCGGTCCGTTTTCGTTCCGGGCAAATCCGGGTAACCGCTGATGGATCGCGAGTCCGCCGCTTGCCAAGTTGTTTGTCAATTTACCGATGAGTTTTCGCGTTATTGGGGCTAATAAAGCAGTTTATCACGGCTGCAGTTAACCCACTTGGCTGGGGCTTCGCTAAAATTATTACCGGTTTTAATATTTTGATGGAGATATTTTTCAAATATTGTTTTTTGAGCTTATTATGTATTGTAGTTAATTATTTTGTAAATTGGATTCGATGGTTGAATAAAGCGAACTATAGTTTTAAGTAGAATACTGTAAACTTAATAATTTTAATGTGTTACAGGGTTAAAAAACATCGATTGCGTAGAACAAAAAGTAATAAGTCAATAATTTGGAAAAACATTTTTTTAAAACTTACCAGTAGGGTAATATTCGCTACCGCTTTATATTTATTCCCTACTTTTCATACATAATGTAATTCTCGCAACCTAGTTTTGAAAAGTGTTCGCCTTTGAAATCTGCACTTTGCACGTGGATCTAAATACCACGTATACGTAAATGTATGTTTTAATGCTCATATTAAAACTTAGATATATAAAATGAGTATGCAACATACAAAAACTGATTTTTAAAGGTTATTTTACTTGTAGGTGTAGTCAATGAATGTCCGATTATTATTTTATTACATTCAAAGACGGTAAGAAATAATCAAGATGTTGCTGTAGGCGTAATGCTAGAAACATATTCGTATTATATTGTTATATCCAGCATTGTACTTTGTTGTCTTAGGGTATTTAGTTTCAACAAACCCAGAGATGTAGAAACTCTAACATAATAAAATAAATCGAGGGTTAGTGTTATATATTACGCAAGTAAAAAAAATGTGGCAAACATCATTCAGCATAGATTGCAGGCAACTTTTGACTAGACAGCTTAGCTTGCCTATAGGTATTATGCTTAGCTACCGCCCATTATATGTTCCACTGCTGGAGTCTCGTCTCATAACTTGGAGAAGTTTGGACACGCTGCCTCAGTTAGGGTGGTCTTATTGATCAATACGTGGTGGATGTTTTCAAACCAAAAAGCCTACGATGACGTTTTGATAACAACTAGAATCGACGAGTTAACGTGCTCTCAGAAATTGGCTTATAGCAGTCACCCATACAACTCGTGATAGCATCTTACTTGATCCATTATCCATTTCACACAAGTCGACTATAAACGCGCTTCATATATGTGTATATATACAATATAGGTTACATAAGCAAGCGTGTTTTTCTAGGCCTGTCCACTGGCGGCCGTGGCAGATGTCACGCCCGCCCGCCGGCCGCCGTAATGGGGCAATTTCCTTCAATTGTTAGCGGCTCGGATGTGATCACCTGCCAATCTTAATAATTTACTTGTCTATTATTTAAGTATAATACCTCTAATGCTTCTTGTAGAAAGTTTCGCTCGCATGCTTATCATATCTTTAATTTAAAGGAATGTGTGTTCAGTCGATCTCTACTTGTAGGAATTACTTGTTTAACTATGGAAAGGAAAATTATGTTTTGAATGACAAAGTTATGCTACAAACTCTATTCATGAAAATTTACATAAAAAGTATACAAAGGCATTGCAAACAAGTATTATATGATAACAAAAATATATTGAGTGGTGATTAGTGATAGGTACAATTCAAACAGGGCCCTTATTTCAAATTTGACTCTCGCTTGGTCGGTTCTAGAAATATTCGCACTGGTGCGACAATCTGCGGACTGTATGTCGTGTTTGTTTTGACGCCCGGCATCATATATGATTCATGGAGTTTATAAAGTATTAAGGGTTTAAAATGATGGCGCCACTGTGATACGTATTTCTGCTTTATTAGCGGGGTTAACCTGCTACGTTCTTGAAAGACGAAGGAAATCTATAAGGAAGATATGAAGTATACGAATTTCCTCAGAGACATCGTCTGTGATCCGCAGGTAGGAAGGTATTCTATGTACCTATTTAAAGTCATAGATGTTCATGGGCAATCTTGAGAGTTCTACATAGCTCCTGGCCTCCACCAATCTGAGTCTGTCCAGTTGAGTACGAGACTTCTCATGTTTAAATTTCGCCATTGTTAAAATTAGAATCTATGTGAGTGTAACTAGCATCGTCGACAGGAGATTTTCACACGCTATCAGTTTTCCCTCCAAAATACACTGCTGGCCTTGTCGGAATGGGGCTATCGCTATTTTTGATGCATGCACATTGTTCGCCCATTTTGCCTCGAATGCACAAGCGTGCTCCATTTTACGATAAGTGGGGCGAATCACTAATTTTATTACCCCGATATTGTGTTGCTCCAGAATTTTGTTCGCTTCATGCACCAATTAAAGTTAATTCCGATCGTTTAAATATAAATACGGTATTAGTGATAATACATTGGTAATATAAAAGTTTTTAGTGTATCGGGGGACCCAAAATAAGAAAGATCAAATCTTTCTTTTTGGACAGATCAGAAGAGAGAAAAAACTATGTCGATGTAATGTCAGGCAAAGAGGCATGTGTTTCGCTGATGATAAATGGGCATTGCCACCCATTGTTGTATTCATCCATCAGTCTTTTGAGGTCCTCTTTTGGACATAGACCACTCCTAATGGGGGATTTCGCCAAAAATCATCGTGTCTGATATGCATGTTAGTGACCGTTGCATCTGTTGATGTTACTTAGTTGGCGCTAGTGACCATCTCCTGGATTTTGTCCGTTAGTCGATATCTACGGGAACAGGGGGAGTGGTGCTATCCAAGTACTGATACTCCATGGCCTTACTGCGGTATATAAACGACGTCACAGATGCTACTCTTGAGCAGTGTTATTTAATTGGTAACACATAGCTGATCTACCGCAATAGCCAATTGAATATGGCGATTGACATTTTGTTCTTTATGTAATTTTAAACTTAATTTTCATCGAAAATTCTCTCTAGATAACAATGCAAATGAGCCTCGTTTTCATAACTTTGAACCGTTTGTAAGCTTCGTGCAATAAAGCTCTCTTTATGAAAGCTTCGAGCTTTTGTATGAATTTCATATTTTGTTCGTAGTTGCTATGAAAATTGTAGCGTTTTAATTTAACGATACTTTCGTGTTGATGACTTTATTTATAATGTACGTATGCGTTGTATTTCGGATAAGTTATGATTTAAAGATGTTTTAATTTGGCGATAAGTTAAATTTTAAGTACATGTAGGTACTAATAAATTAATGAAAATTATTGTACCTTCCTCTCTCGTCATAGTTTATAAACAACCTGGCCCCCCGGTTTTAACCGCGTTTAAAAAGTAAAAAGAAATACATATTTAAACTTAACCGAAATACGCTCTGTTGTGTTTTTTTCATAAAAGAAAGTAGCCTATGTTACGCCTTAGACCTTTAGCTATCTTCCAGTGAATTTCCCGTCAAAATAGGTCCAGTCGTTTAGATTACCTTAGCCAAATAGACAGACAGACAGACATTTTTTAATTGCATTTTGTTATAAGTATCGTGTATACTTTCATATGCATTGAGCAAAGTGTTGTTATTTTAAAATCACAAACGAATACTTAGTGTTATTCATTTGTATAGATTTTTCTACAAAAGTTAGTATTTCTGCAAAATGACCAATAGGATGGAGAGTTTGGTCTCACGCACACATGACACCAGCTAGTCATAAATAACTTTCTTGATCTTGAACTTATTTCTGTTTGAAGATTAATGTGCTCGGCGATGGCAGCCATTACAGCATGGCGAGGAGGGATCGTGTGACGCTCGTCCGGTACACGTTCAAATAAATAAAAATTGACGTTTTATACACATAGAGCGTTGAGCATTTTATGGTTGGTAGGTAGTTGCTTGGTTGTGTATGTAACATTCAGTCACTTTGTTTGATATTATATTTTACTAGCTGATTCCGCCGGTTTCACACGCGTTAAAGACGTAAAAAAACGTACACATTTAAATGTAGGTAAGGTTCGGATGCGCGTGCAGCGCGCGCTAATTCTTTATCAAAAATTAGACTTGCCCAAGTTACGTCTTAGACCTTCAGCTATCTTGCAGTGACAGTCCCGTCATAATCGGTTTAGCCGTTTAAATTATACAGTAAAAAGTAAGTCGATGTATTCTTTATTCGACTGCGTTAGGAGAGAAAATTTCGTCCAAAATATTTTCTCGCTTAGTAAGATTAGTAAGATTTATTAAATAAGAAAAAAAAGTGTAGTAGCTTCTTAATTTTACAAAAGCTACTACGCTTTTAATTGAATTGGAACCTAATTTAATGACGACTTTGTTACGTTAAGATAATTTACCAAAAAAATCAGAAAAATATATCTACGTGACCCGAACGTTTGGGAAATCGGTTAACTTGTTATTTCTGCTTTTATATATTTTCGTCAATCAAATCAAGCTGTTGGCTTGATTGCCACGTCGCTCGTAAACAAGACGCCGATATCAAATTGAGTGTTTCCTGTCGAGGAAGTCTGCAGCGGGATCGATCTGCCAGCGATGCTTTCACAGCTTTCATTGAGAAGTGTTTTCGCTTTTCTTTTAAGGATTTGTTGGATCTCGTTAGCATTTGCTGATTATAACGTTCGAAGCTATGGTATTAAACTGAGAGTATAAAAAGTGAATTAATTTAATTAACTCCTTCTAATGAAAAAACTCGTTAATGTTTGATGAAAGTTATTAGGAGTGAAAACATAATATAATTAGACAAGAGTATAAGATGATATTATTAACAACGTTTCAAGGTTTTGGCTTAGGGAAGCTTCAAGGCCAGGGGGCGACAGAATTAGACCTAAAGATCTGTGTTAATGGCACATCTCTAGGGCGTTGACCTGTAAAACGAGTAAGGACGATTATTGTCGTATAAATGAAACGTGACGAAGTATCATTTCGATATAAAACTGGTCATGGAAAAACAGAAAACTGTTTTAACTGAAAAATATTACTGCCATATTTCTGCTTATAACAGCAGTGTTAAGCACTGCTGTGTCCTAGTTTGAAGGGTGGTAAGGGAGACACACTTATCCGAAGCGTTCCAACTCAGTCCTCAGGGGTAACAACGCGTCTGTGGTCAAACTCAGGACATTGATCTAATCTGGGTATGATTACCAATTTCCATGGGCGGCTGCAGCGATCAGGCTGACTGCATGCTCGCTTTCTACTTCAATCTTATAAAAAACTACGGATTATGCATAATTTTTCATCTTAACTATTACTCATTTTTCAAAGGCTTTTGGGTTGCATACAAATATGAAACCTATGCACATATACTATTATACATACACATGCTACGTCATTGGGTACGTATAGACCTCACATGCAAATCTCTCTAAACGAGTGCCGTGTTTATTTTCGGAGGGCCTCGTCTTTGTGTGAGCTGCGCCTG
>DWPV01007348.1:0-10761 GCA_018251915.1 Urbanus proteus proteus
ATTAAAAGGCAAACATAGGTTCGCGCGTCTGAAGTATGGAACGGGCGAATCTTGATTATATATAAATCTCTGGTGTCTACCTAGCCCGGAAACAGGTGAAGGGTCATCTAGCAAGAAAAGCATCGATGAGTTTTCATTGAGGTTCTGGAGTTTCCCAACACATGCATTGCTAGTGAGTAAAAATGTCACAAAGAGAACTCTACCTTTATGAAAACAGGCAATTAATAAAACATAAATTTTGTAAAGTATTGCATAATAAAGTGAAAACAAAAGAAGTCTCCTCAACCTAATAAAAATATTTTTATATGTGGGTATATAAAAATATTTTTATTAGACTTTCGTGGCTATTTTCTAGTTTGCAAGTAGCGTTCTGTTTCTTGTAAAGCTTCGTGAATATACCACACAAGTTTGTTAATAAAGAAATAGAGAAAGAAGTGACTAGTGGGGTATGCATTGTCACACCAAATCACGTTCGTAGCTCATTGAAACATGGCGGCGGACCAAACGCATCTCAGTTCGAGTCCGTTTGTGAACGCGCGCGACAAGTTTGAAGTTCGAAGACGATGCGCAAATCGTGCGCGAAATTCTAAATACGAATTCATTATTATTTTTTTACTTTTTTTTTTAAATCAGCAGCATGTGCAAGTGCTTGACAATCGTTGTGCTTGTGGCGTTAACTTTCACGATTTCTGAGGTTTGTTTTGTATACTATGTTATTTTTAATATATTAATTATTATTATTCACTTAAATATATTGGAAAATTACAAGTTTACATTTTAATATGTTTAAATTTTGTAAGTTTGTGTAAATATTCACAATGCACCTTTTGGGAATATGTTAATATAAAATGTAATCGCAAAAAAATAACAAATTATATAATTTTTAAATCAATAAGAAACATTTAATTAACGTTTTATACTAAAATAGACACTTAGGTATTAAACATAATAATATAAAGTAGATAATTAATCGTTTTTTTGTTATCTAATAATCAACTTGATAGTTGTCTAAAATTCACTTTCACACTTAAATATTCATAAATTAAATATATATCTTGATAGACTTAAGCGATATTTTGTTTTAAAATATAAGCCATGCTTATTTTGTAGAATTACCTGCCTTTGCGTGAAAATAGCGTCAATTTTGGTTCAGCAGTTTTCAAGATTAGCTTGTTTACAAACTGAGTTAAAATATAGCGTTTCATGTTTTGCTGCAAGAAAGTAGACTATTTCATTGGACTGAACTAGGAAACGAGCACACAAATCACCCTGTGGCAAGTGACCACCAAGTATCATACGAGCGTGCTCTCCACCTGACAATAAGTGGTCACTGCCGTTCATGGTGACCTGTAACCAACTCATATAGAACCACGGTTATATCGGAAGTTAATTAAAGATGTGTTAACACTTCTGAGGACTAAGATGGTCGCTTCATGTAAGGGCTCTAATATACGAGCGACAGTCACTCTGGAGAGCGCCGCCGACAACCATTGGCAGCCATTAACGACAGGCGAGGGCAGTCGCGGCCTGTCGGTAACGACAACCTGCGACAGTTTGCGACGGTCGGGTTGTCAACTATTTCGGCCGGCCGCTCTGCGATCGTGTTTTGTCAACGGTCGTTGACGACGAGCGGCGACGTTCGGTGGCAGTCACCGGCGGTCGCCAGTGACAGCTTGTGACAGTTGGCGATCGTCGACGAGAATCGTCAGCTACATCCGGCGTCAGTCGCCGACAGTCGCTGCCTTCTCCAGCGAAGACGAGAGTTGTCGCTCGTGTATTAGAGTCCTTAATGGGCAGGCAACTATACCCTTTCAACGAAACAGTAGAACTGCTCAAGAATTAAAAATACCCAAGTGTATCTTTCCTACTTTTACATATCAAAGTAACACTATTATTGTACTTATTTTGGATTGAACGATATGCAGAGTGAGCTGACGCGAGATGCCCGCGGAGTTTACACGAAAAACTTTTTCGGCGGAGTTTGGGGCAACCGGCCTCCTCTTATGGAACTGAATCAGCCCAAGGCTTCATGTTCCTGCAGTGAGTATTAATTAAAAACTAAAATCATGTTTTTTAATGTTCGTTCTATAAATGTGCGAGAGAAGATTAAGAAGAAGAATATTTAATACCTACATCTTTGTAAGTTGGATAAAGATAAATCAGAAGTTATTCATAGTTGATTTAATTTTAAATAACGATCCGTCTTCAATAAATCCATCCGTTTATCTTCAATCGATTTTAAACAACAAAATATAAGAATTCTAGTAGCTATCCATTCTCTTACCGTCTCTACGTTGTATATCTAAATAATTGCACCTACCCACATATATTTCTATGAGTTTTTGTCTGTCAATTGCTTCAATAGTACGGTGCATCCTGTGAATGTGAACGGTTTATTTCTAAATGAACTATACTCATAAAACATAAAACACTATCTATTTGTAAAACAAATATTACCTATATTTTGCGATGTCTTAAAGACGATCATTCTAAAAAACAAATGCGATTCATTTTTTCACTTAATATTTGATTACCTGTTGGTCAAGGAATCAGGTTTTATTAAAAACGTCTATCAAGTTTCGAGATCATTGATTTCAAAGGTCTGATGTCTAATATTTGTAAACAACATAGGTATCTATAAACCTGGGTGCGATTATACTCATGTTGATTTTTTACAATCGTCCAGACTTCATAATTTTTAAATACAAGCGGACAGCGCCGAAAATCGTTAAATTTATAAAAGGACAGCTTGCAAACAAAACATGTTTGTTCTTTTGTTTTATTTGTATTGATTAATTAACTTTGTCCTCTTGTGTCCTTTAAAAATCCTTTTGACATATGATGTCCTTCTCGTTCAATATTTTTTATAACGTCGTAAATTTTAAATTTCCAGAATGTGGCGAAAGGAACGAAGTGTCTCGGATCGTTGGTGGATCTGAGGCCAGCATCGATGAATTTCCGTGGATAGCTAAATTGATATACTTCAAGAGATTTTACTGCGGCGGCATGCTCATCAACGATAGATATGTGCTCACAGCAGCGCATTGTGTTAAAGGGTAAGGTCATACTCTATTTTCACCAGCCTATTACGTACCAGTAGCACTGGTCTTTCTATAATGTCAAACATGGGTTTAGAATATGAAAAATAAACACGAACTGTGTTTATTGTAAATGTAATGCCTATTGTCTCACTGATAGTCATGAAATTGGGCTCCACTGCGTTGGTCAAGTAAAATTTAGTAAACTTCAGTCTAGAGGTGTAAAAGTAACAAGAGAAAACGTACTCGCATGTATTCGTTACTATAACATTTAAAACTCGTTACTTTCGTATCGTATCGTATCGTTACTCGTTACTTTTGATACCTTACATCGCAACACAGAGTAACTTCTCGATTCGTATTCTTGTACAAAATATAATATGCGCATTAAATACCTACATACGAAAAATGCGATGCGAGTAACGAAATGGTTCGTGAGTAACGTTTCGCTACTCAGTACTTGACGGCGAATCCGTTACTCAGCAACGAATATATACGGTTTGCTGCAGCTTTACTTCAGAAACCTTACTAATATTTTGCTCAAGATGGTTTTCTTCTCCATTACAACAAGTGATGATTAAATTTATTGGTATTAAGTAGAAATTTATTGTCTTATCTCTAATCAATAGCAAGTATAAAAAGTAGGCGAAAGTATTAAATAATGCGTAACATCGCTAAAACAAACCATTGTATTTATAAAAAATGGTTCTACTTAATCATGGTATTTCAGTACATGAGTAAAAAATTAAAATATGAATTTTAATTATAAAAATCATTAAAATATCTTGTCAAATGTATTTCTTTGATAATATCAGCACGTCGCATAATATAAGTAATTTCTCCATTTTCCTTAGGGAAATGACAACCAATTAAGAATAATAAATAGGTAGAAATTGAACTTGAAAAATTAAACAAATTCTTTTAAAATAGATATTGAGTAATGTGTAAGATAAAAATAATTATAAAGTAGGTAATGTGAATCAGATATGATGAATTCGAAATCTTGCATAGATTACGTAATAATTATTATGTAATTGTATTAAATGTCTATTTTAACCCGATAGGAATTTTCAAGTTAACAAATAAACCCAAAAGTATTTAAATTAACCATTATTTCATTTTTGCATGTTTACAATAGGTAATCGTTACAATAACTTATAAGGCAAATGTGAGAACATTGTCATTCTGTACGGTGTTTAAATATGTGCTCTCGGTGCAATCCATGGAGTTTAAAACAATTATATTACTAATAGGATAGGATAGGATAAACAGTTTCCAGACTTTGATCTTTATAAGAAACACTGTTAGATGGCGCAATAATACAGAGTGTGATTTTTTTCACAAAATGAACACGTTCGATTCCCGGGCCATGGAAATATTTTTTTTTGAAAAACTAAATACGCAGTTTCCGATTTGATCAAAATCGGCCTAGTAAGTCCTTTCTGCATTTTTCGCTAATCCTTATAATTTCGGAATTCCCCATCCACGCACACTTGAAAAATTCACTCTGTATACTAAAGTGTTGACTGTTATGATTGTAATGTTGATGATCACGTTTAAGTGTTGGTACTTATCACTTATTTTTTTCCAACGGCTTCATATACCGATGAGGAAAAACATAATTTGGTCTCAATTTTCAAAAATCCAATTCGTCGAAACGCAGAGTCGATTTCGTTTCGAAGCAATTTAAAATAATGGTTTGACATTATTAACTGTACTTACAAAAGGAAACTGACATACTTGTTTTGATTTTAATGTACTTTTGTTTCCTTTATTTTTTTACGTTCCATCAACGGAATAAAATAAGATCAAGACAATTTTATATCTCGTTTAGTTTTGTAGTTCACACACAAATAAACCGATTTTTAAAATAAAAGTACTTACATATTTGAAGTAATATTGTCATTCTTACCGTCAATCCATTAATGTCCCACAATTGGGCACGCGAGACTAACTTTTACCCTAGCTTAGTTCCCTTCTAATATCTTTTAACTTTTATTATTATTAGAAACCTTAAATTTATGTATGTTGATTGCTTTAATGTCGCCTTAAGTAATATCTTGTAAGATCCAAATTGTCTTCCAAGTAAGTTTTAACAAAACGGTATGTGAAAAATAGTTGTAGAGCAGTTGAGTAGAATAAAAAAAAGATTAGAATTCGTTCAGTGGTCGAAATTCGATTTTTCATTTCGTTTAAATTTTTAATAAAATATAAATTAAACCAGTTCACAAAAGAAATTGTTCCATCTATTTATTTACCTACTTCTATAGACTCTTTACAATATTCCTAGTATTCCTACCAATTGTAACTTTACAAAACAAAGGGAATAATCTTACAAAAAATAGTAATACAAATTACTATGTTATTTAAATATGAAAACTTAAGAAAGCTATGTCGATAAACATAACACACTACAAAACCAGCATTTTTTAGTTATTAAGTAAACTTAGAAGCGCGAACGTGTATGCAAACGCTATATATTTGCACAATGCTCAAGAGGAGGTTGACTTGCTTCCGACTGGTATTTTCTATGAATAATACCCTTATTTGCTCATTGTTTTCACAAGAGTATTAATTGTGTGTGGCTTTGGTACTGTTTTATTGTCGGGTATGCATCTCCTCTCAGGAGAGGATTAGGTTGTAGGTATAAAGGGTTAAAAAAAAATCAGTAGCCTTACAATATACTTCATCATCAACCCATTATTGTCCCACTGCTGGGCACGGGTTTCTTCCCGGTGAGAGGGATTTTACTAAGGAGACAATATACTTACCTACTAAGTAATAATCCTTGAAGGTGGAAGAACCTCATGTGGTTCGGTTCCGGCGGCACCACCTCACACTTTTCTGCCTTATAACGGAACTGCTGTGTTCTGGCTTGAAGGGTGTGGTCACAGATTTAAACGAGGCGTTCTAACTTAGCCCTCAAGGGTGGCAATGCAATTGAGGTAAACCTCAGGTAAGATTCTGTTTTTATTTGGGGTTGAATATAAATGTCCATGGGCGGCAGTGGCCACTTACCATAAGGTGGACTGCATGCTCGTTTGCTACTCACATGTTATAAAAACAATCAGTATACTTTTATCGTCTTTTTATGCATCAACGAATTACAATAAAAATATAATTATGCTTATATGATTTTTATTATTATTTTTTTATAGAGAGAGATATAATAAACTACCCTTATGGGTCGTTTATGGGTCGTATGGTCGTATAACTTACCTTTTTTCAATTCGTTTTGCTATTTTGTCTTTATTGTTTCTGGCCCATTTCTAAAAGTCTCACTTATTCCGATGATAATGCGAGCCGAAAACAGAATCATAGCTTGTTTTAAAGGTGTAATATTACTATTTTAATAGTATGGCAGACCTTAACTTGATGGAAAGTAGCCACCACAGTCACTCAAAACGCGCACGCGCTTTTTCGCGGGAGCGTTGGGTATCACTTATGTTTAAATACCTATGTCTTTTTATTTCTTTAACGCGGGTGAAATCGCGGGGATCAAGCTAGTACTAAATAAATATGTACATTCCAGGACCATAGCGCACAGACAACAGTAGGTATAGTTAAGGTAGAGACAAATACAGTTATGTAACTTTTAGCAAACACAAAAGTGTTTACAAAATACTCGAGAGGATATTGACTTGTATATAGCGCTTTATTCTACGCACATCCTTATTTATTTTGCGTGTGAATATTTTAAATAATATACGCTAGTTCGAAGTTCCTATAATACAAAATAAGATAGATGAAGGATACAGTTTATTAAGGTTAATAGATAGGATAAAAAACCTGTCAAAAATACAGTTGACACGGTTAGTGTTATCGACATCTATTTAGGTTAACGGCGTAGAAATGATAGACATATCCAGATAACATCTTCGTTTTTATGCGGCTTGGGCAGGTGTCAAGCGCCATGGGTAGGTACCTAATGCAAACCAAATTCAACACGGTCAGTAATCAAAATCTATATCTATAATTATAATATATTACTTTAATGTCTCGTCCAAATACAAATTTATATGCATATCACTCCAAATTGCAGATGAAATCGTAAATCATCGAGATACGAGACCGATAACCTGGGAATGGCAAAACATGCCCAAAATAAGTTTTTAGTCCGAATTTGTGAATTCCGATTACCACTGTATCAGTACGTTCACCTTTAAACCGGCCCAGGAGCGGCACCAAACTTAAAGAGTTCAATGTCCTCCACAAATGTCCACTTTGAGAACGTTAGTGGAACCTTTTAGTTGATTTTTTGTGGGCTTCGGTTTGATTGTTTAATTTGACCACGTAAAGTTATTAAAATAAGCGCCAATCAAGAATATATTGCGCGCCGACTTGTGTCGTGGTAGGTAATATACATATGTATGTATATTCGTAATAAACGTTTTTTTTTACGCTCACAGCCCCACAGTAGGATTTTCTCCTGTCGTGGGTGCCATGGACACCCACATACACGAACACATATATGCCCAGACCCAGAACAGAAATCTAAATTCGTCATTTAGATGTCTGTCTGGCCGGGAATCGAACCCGAAACCCATTGCGCGTCAGACCGGGTCGTCAGTAAATCTCGGAGGTATACTTAAAGATAAGAAGAGTACATTTTTAACGCTTAAAACTCTCGAATGCAGTCAGTGAAAGCGTTAATACGGAGGCTTAAATAGTATTCAGGTCCGCGGTCTGCCAAAAATTCCTTGTGTCCACTTTCGCTAAATGACAACACTTAAATGGCTTTGTTAATGACACATTTGGCAACCTTGCACCTTACACGTAATGGCCCTTCGCACTTCGTAATAGTTATCCATATCCGTTGCCTATTGCAGAATCAGTACCAGTAGTAACAGCCATGAGTATTATTGTTACTCTTTCTTCCCTTGCTATAAAATTACTATTAATGCAATACTGTAAAGCTACTGAAATCGTTGCAGGTACTATAATGCAATAATGAATAATAATATATTTATAAATAATGAAAAATAATGGTTCGTAGAAGCAATGTTTATCGTTATCAGAAAAGCTATATCTAATATTATCTTAATATCTTAATAATTTCTTGTGCGTTATCCCACCCCCATTGCCCTAGGTCTAGTCTAAGTCTGGATAGATAATAAAAACTCGCTGTCGCTTGAAGTCGGCACCCGTTCGTAATCAAATTACTTCTCTGAGTGGCAGTGGCCACTTACACTAAGTTAACTATTATTTACATCTCGTATATCATAATAATACATATAAACCACAGCTCTATTCAACCAAGAAAAGGTTGACCAATTTTAAATTAATATAATTATGTATGTTTTCTTTTCAGCTTCATGTGGTTTATGATAAAGGTCACATTTGGGGAGCACGATCGTTGCAACTCCACAATCCGGCCCGAGACCCGCTTCGTTATCCGTGCCATCCCCAATAAGTTCAGCCTTACCAACTTCGACAATGATATCGCATTGCTACGCCTCAACGAGCGTGTCCCAATGTCCGAAGCCATAAAACCTATCTGCCTGCCAAAAGATAATCGTAAGTATTTTTTGCTATATAGGGTGATTTTTCAATATGCATTTTTGGTTAAATCTCTACTCATAGGGCAGTGGTTGTCAAATATTTTTGGTGGCGGTGCCCTTTTGAAAAGCGAGTTTTTATATTTTTATAATGGGTAGTCATGTTATAATGTAAGTGTATAATATAATAAAAGAAAAATAATATAACTTGGAGTATTCTCGCGGAGCTCCCGTAAAGACATTACGGAGTTCCGGGGCTCCGCGGAGCACACTTTGAGAATTTCTGTCTTAGGGAATGGTAAAAATTGCTGAAGAGCTACTGATTAGTTATACGGGAAACTATCAGATGGTGCAATAATACAATGTGTGTACAATAATAAACCTATGTGTTTTTTTAAACGGACTTTAATGATTTAATTCCGGCTAGCGAAATATATATTTTTAATGTAAATAGATAATTGGATTTTTATTATAACAGCTTTGTAACTCCTTTCAGCATTTTTTGCTAATCCTTATTTTGGATTTTGGCAATTAGTCAAAAAATAAGATTCTATGTGTAATTATTTTATCACTAAGTATGTACGTACGTAAGTATGTACATTAACTGTAAAATTAATTAAGTTGCAATAAATAAACAACTTATTTTTCTCTATTATTTATTGCCTCTAACGATGACAAATTTGAGTAAAAACTTGGTAATTCAGTTAATGCAACGAAAGAGAAAGTGATTAATCCACGGTGTCATATTAGTTTTATGATATGTGACTAATTTTAATGAGCAGGTTATGAGCATTACATAATTAGTGTCATAACATTTCTAACCATCTTAAAACTATACAATTATTAATTTTATTAAATTAATAAAAAAAGTAAAAACACCATACATTAGGTAAGATTTTTTTCATATCGCGTTAACATTTGCACCAGTAGTTTAGTGTATTCTCAAAGTATGTAGGTACTTACGAATTATTTAATATTTTTTACAATACATATTATCTAGATTATTTTCATATATCCTTAAAAAGTTTGACTGTGTTAATAAGACGACGTTTTCACCAGTAAACTTTTTAAATAGATAGTCACATAATAAAACCCATCTATCTAAAGTATCTATTTTAATTCCTAACGTATGTACTTGCCTTCAAAAAACTTAAACGAAAACCTTTTATTCCGTAGATAATTTATACGTTGGAGTGAAGGCGGTAGCGGCAGGTTGGGGAACTCTGACAGAAGAAGGGAAAGTGTCCTGCACCCTCCAAGAAGTAGAAGTACCGGTTATGAGTAACGAGGATTGCCGCCACACTAAGTACACTACTAGTATGATCACAGATAATATGCTGTGTGCCGGATACCCGAAGACAGGACAGAAGGATTCTTGCCAGGTATGAAGCAAGTTAAAACAAAGGTTATCCCTTTAGCTGGGTACTGTAGGCCTTGTACTACACCCTTGCCCCCTCTTCCTTTGGATGTCGTTGGAAGCGACTAAGAGACTAAATCTAGAATATGGGCAGTAGCATCTTCCTGTGTGTCAACACCCAATGCGGTCAGCAAGCATGTCAAGTGCTTGGCAAAACCTCCAATAGGACAGGCCTATGTCCAGCAGTGGACCTCAGAAGGCTGGTAAGTGAATTAATAGAATGAATTAATAACCCTCCACGACGGTTCGACTCCAGGCGCACCATGGCCATATGTATTTTTTGAAAACTACTGATGTGCGTTAATGATGTGGCAGGCATTTACTTTCTGTTTCGGTTAGTCTTCGAAGATAGCAATGTAGCTATGGGCGTTCTCAGGTTAGGTTGTAATCCTTTCTGAGGTTGCTCCTAACTCCTCCATAATTACTAACTCCATAATTACTAACTCCATAATTACTGAGTGTGAGTCTCTGCCCACGACTGGAGAGGCCTAAAGCAAACTTCATAAATGGGACTTGCATCTATGGGTGACTCTACAAGTACCTGCAGAATCTACACTCTACATAGGAAATTATTTTTCTTAAATTAAATAACTTGAAAACATTAAATAGTGTAGTGTTATGTATTTCAATTTTATGAGGCAAATACTTAATTTTTAATGTTCGAATTACACAAAAAAAGAAAAAACATTTGCCAAGAAATTTATTTGTATATTTTTCATCGTATAGAAAGCTGGGAACTTGAAGCATTAATGATTGAGGAAACCACATTCTAGGTATTGACTCTGAGTAATCAAATTTCTTAAAGACG
>DWPV01007349.1:0-10761 GCA_018251915.1 Urbanus proteus proteus
AAAAAAAAAAAAAAAAAACTAACTTTTTGTTCATAAAGATAACATTCAGAGAAATATCCGTAAAAACCAATGAACGCATTAATATAAGTAGTAAGTCAATGGTAAAAACAATCTTGTTAATTCACAACAATTAAGACGAGCTTCTTCGCTAAACCTGCACAAAAAACCGTATCTAAGCAGGCAGGTATAATAAAAATGATACATTGCAATAATTTATAACACAAACGGGTTTACAGGTTATACAGGTTTTAGGAGATATGTAGATTTGTTATCGGGGTTTTTGGACATGGTTCACTAGTCGTGGGTTTTTCATTTTTGATGGGAGGGTCCAAAATAATAAATCTAAACATTCATGTTCATATTAAAAAAAATATTTTTACCTGACTACATCAGAAGGAGGGTAATGTTTTTCGAGCGTATGTATGTATTTAATATTTATGTATATATACATATATGTATGCCCATTTCTTTGGCACGCCCTACAGCCCAAACGGCTTGACGAATTTTACCAATTCGAGGTGTCGTTAGATCGTCTCGATGGTTAATTATGACTCTATAATATAGTTTTGGATTTTATCCTGAAACCGATCACTTTTTTTTATTTAATCTAACATTTTTTTTTTATTTTTTCAGAATTATAATACATTGAAACATACACAAAGGCATACATTACCGTGAGATAAAGACAAATAAAGTTTTTGAAAAAATGCTTATTAAAAATATTTTTAACAGTGTTAATTGGTAGTATACTGTATATTTGCAGAAACTCGTATGACTTTGTAAATAAAGTGGTAAAATTAGAAGTGCGCAAAAAATGATTATCACCAGATTTAATTGGAAACATCGCGAAGGAACTCATTTGCCTCAACGTTCTAAGAGGTGAATGGAATAGATTGCGTTAAACTAAATAAAAACTTACAGTATGTAACGATATTACGTATATGTTACAATATTACTAGCTAGTGTGTAATATAATAAAATAGTGTACAATTACATCATAATAATGTATTGTAGTTTTGGGATGCTAAGTTAAGCTGAGAAGAAACAAAAATAAAATAGACTTCAAACTAAATTGATTTACTTAAGCAAGTTTTGGATTTATTTAAGTAAGATCATGGATAGGTTCCTACATTTATGGTCTCCAACTTGTTTCCGATATTGCTGAAACAATTATCTTTGTTCGGGATTTTACTGCGATTATTTTACACGATTTTATTCTGTTTCGTTGTCATTACTTGTCATTAGTACAATGACAAATTGTCAGAAGCATGTGTTGTTCAAAATTGTAGTGTTGTAAATAATCTCAATATCAAAATTTAAATAAAAATATGTTTAACAAATTGTTCATGTTAATTCTTTGTGTGTTGAATATCAGACAAGGAGATCGTTGCAGATTGAACACTCGAGTCCATTTCGGGGAACCTCTTCCTGTTGTTTTGAAAAATGGGAGGTTATTGGAACCTAATGATGGGTATGGTAACGTTGATTTGAATAACGGAGACACCCTTACATTAAGTTGTGAAGGTGGAGGTGTTATATTACATCCTAATTCAATACAAGAGCACACAACAGCGACAATATCGTGCGAAGGAGGAGATAACTTTCAAAACCACGACTGGCTCAATGCGCCTGCGAGATTCTCTTTCTTCCGGTGCTCATACTCACCAAATCATATGAGTGAACGAACCAACCGAACATGCTTTGAAGGAAACCCTATCATTGAAGTCGGATATAGAATACGAAACGATTTTTACCCTTTATACGAATCTTGTTTCAATGAAGGCAATTTCAACGCTATTTACTCTAAATACACCCAAAAGTCGTATAACGCGTTGTATCAAACCAAAGTGGATCGACCGTTCTTTATAGATAATAATCATTATCACCAAGTTCCTGTTGAATCACTTTTCTCACCAAGAGGACAAAAAGCAGCAGTGGCTCAACTAGTTGGTCCCTTAATAGAAACATACTTCACGAAGACAGACTTCTTATCACGTGGACATTTGGCAGCCAAAACTGATTTTGTTTTTGCTTTTGGAGAAAGAGCAACATTTCATTACGTCAACTGTGCGCCACAGTGGACTGGATTTAACGGAGGCAATTGGAACACCTTAGAGGTGGATCTACGAAATCATATCCACGTCGCTGGATACGATACTATTATTTATACTGGCACTTACGGAGTCACTCAGCTAACTAATCAGTTTGGACGGAAAGTGGATATATATCTGTATACTGACGAAAATAATAATCCAGTAGTACCAGTACCACAGTACTTTTACAAGGTTGTCTATGAGCCAAGTACTGGCCGTGGCGTAGCATTCGTGGGCATCAACAACCCACATTACACACCAGCAGAAGCTCGGGATTTGTTCTTTTGTGAGGACATTTGTAGAAAGAGCAACAATTTTCGATGGTTGTCCTGGCATCCAGACAATCCCTCAGAGGGCTATACTTTCTGCTGCACGGTACCAGATTTTAGAGATACTGTCACGCACTTACCGCACTTTGAAGTGCGGGGAATTTTAACGTGATGTTATAAAACTTTTTATACTGTTATCAGGTAATGTCTTCGTTTTGGTATAATCATGTGCATGTATACGTTTGTAAAGATTTTATACAATAAATATTTATGTACGATATTGTATCACTGTATTTTATATCCTATTACAATAATTATTGTATACAGTAGATCGACTTCGTAAAGATCCGTCGGTTTTGAATAGTACTTCTCCCTCACTTTCCGTGAGTAGATACAGCAGAATTTTCAAAATATGGGCAGCAACGTCTTACTTTGTAACGTCAACTCCTTACAAAGACCTCCTGGTTACGAAGACCCATGCCAAGAGACGAACTATTTAACATATGCTGGACAAGTTTAAGAATCCCATGATGACTAATGGTGATTGTATTTTTACTTCACAAAAGCCCACATACAACATCACGCTGCTCCAATGCGTGTAGTGAGTGGCATTGGCTGCTATTTATCTAGATAGCTTGCTATCTAATGATGCCAACTGGGACCGATAGATTGAACTTTTCACCTGTTTGTCTATGACTTTGTTTGATTAACTACCATTATTGTCTGAGTTGAATATAATTACAATGAGTTTTCTAAGTATACTTAAATAATTTAATCAAAACCGATTATATTCACTGCCGGTAAGCTAACTCTTACATAAAATATAATCTTAAATCTAATCCAAAAACATACCTTATTATTCACAGGTATTTAATTATGCTTCGAAAAAATCTCTTCCTATAAGATTTAATTGTAAGCAACGCCTGAAGTTATATAAACGCAATCTCAACGCACGAAAAAGTAAAAAAAAATGAATTCCTGGTTGATTTAAAATATTTTAAATGTATTTATACAGAAGTGATTTTTGTTAGCGGTTGAATGCCCTGCTTTGTTCTGTAGAATCTGTAGGTATTTTGTTATCACTGCGCAGAATGGATACTACGGATGATACTATGACCCCAATGTATTGTTTATAATATTTTACTGTAAACAATCAATATATTCCGGTATTTAATGGCCTCAAAATAAAACAATATTTTTGTTTTATGTTGCTAAGCAGGAAACAAAAAGAGAAAAGACAAACATGAAAGGGCTTTATTATGTACCTACTTAGAAGATTACAACTTAATAGTACTGTTTTTATCAGCAGTAATATCAGTTTTAAGCACTTTTACTTTAAGTAACTATTTATCGGAAAAGACTCATTAAATGTTAAGACCAATAACAACTGCCAAAAAAACCATTAATATAAAAAATGGTTTGAAACTTTATAATTACATTATATTTACTTTTAAAAGACAATATCTTATCGGAGCAGTTACAAATGATATAATTACTCCATTCCATTCCAAATCATTTTTTATAACATTTTGTTATAAACATTCAATAAAATCCGGTATTTAACGCCATGCCCTACAAATAATAAAATACATCTACTAAGACACGATCATAATATTACATAGAATTTAATATTTAACTGTTTTCTTAGAAAGGATTATACTGTTATTAACTACAGAAAGATAAGCCCTAAGGTCTTTAAGTATTTTTCGAAAATGACTCAACAGGTGGTTATAAACACTAATAATAAAAGGCTAGCACTTATTACTATAAGAATTTGGGTTTAATATTTTAAAAAAATCTTTAAAAAGACATTGTCTTATCAATGCAATTATGAATGATATTATGACCCTAATTTTATTGTTTATCATATAAAGATAAACAAATAAACATTCAATTAATTATTTAAAAAATATTGTGCATACCTATATTACAATATTAATATTTAACGCAAGACTTCTCAAAATAATAATTTATTTCATATATTTATGTACCTATACTATAGTAAATCTATTAAGAAGAAAACAAGAACTCTATTCCAAATTCCATACAACTCAATAGTATTACCGCTTCCTTACAGAGGATTATACTATTATTATCCGCAGTAATATAAGTTTAAGGTCTTTAAGTAATTATTCCTCGAAAATGACTTCACAGTAACAAACAATAAAAGCCAGGTACCTATCCATTATAAGAATTTGGGCTTCAAACGTATTTCTATTTCCTTTTAAAGGAAGCCTTATCAGTGCATTTATTACTTAACGACCATCAATAATATTAGCTTACAGCAAACTTTCTATATTTAACCAACTGCATACTTGTTTGTCCTTTAATTGGTGATTGTCCTTAGCAGTGAATATATTGTTACTCTCTGTGATTTGTGTGGAATATTACAAGGATTTAGTTCGAAAAATGAAAGTGGAAATTGTAAGTACTATTACTAATATATTATTTTGTGTATATTTAAAATAAGCTTTTGTATTTACTTAGGAATAGTGTTTATTACCTGTTATTTAAGTCTGGCCTTAAACATTGGAATGTATTGATTTGGCACTTATAACCTTGTACTTTTTAACTGTATTAAAACTTGCATAACACCAGTAGCCGTAACTTATTCTGACAATTCCAGTACCGGGATCCATTCATGACATTCACAACGCAGATAATTCTGTTAAAGATAATTTATAAGTTAAAAATCTTATTCAAAAACGTATTTAAGACGACTCAAAAACGTGATTCTAACAATTTTAAATTTTTCAGGTGCTTGTGATTGTAATTTTAGCATTAGTTAAGGGAAGTGAAAATTCAGATGATTCTAAAGAGACTAAAGAAACTGACCATCATGTAAAACACACTCCTTCGTTAGGAGTAAAGCGATTGACGCCCAATTATCAAAAAAATATCCAGAGGTTTACCACCGTCAAATCAGTAATACCACGAAGTACGTCATCCCATGTGTATAAACCATCGCACAGGCCATCAACATCAACGTTTAAAACCCCAAAGGCGACTAAAGCAAAAAATACAAACTTTTGGAAAATAGCATCAACAAGACGAACCTTCATGAAGCATATGCAATTTACGCTGTCTCCTTTAAGTACGACTAAAAGTCCCGGATATTCAAATAACGGTAAAGAAATTTTAAGAAAATATAAGTCTATTCTATTTAATAAAAAGGATGATGGCAGCTCTGAAGAAATTACAGAAAATTCAGACAAAAATCACGATAAAGAAAAATCTGTTCGATCGTCAATTTCACCATTCCGTAGATTACGGACAAAGGTGGTTAAGTCTAACACAGCTGTCGATATTCCAAAGGCCGAAGACTCAGAGAAAGAGTCACAAATAGAAGTTACTACCAAAAATACTATAGTTAGTGAATCAGACATTTCCTCAGAGGAACTGGAGGATAGAGAAGAATTTATATTCGTAAAACCTAAGGAATTTAAGGAAAATGCTGTGGATACCATGAAAGATGATAGTATCGAGTCGGTTGAAACTGCCACTGTAATGGAAATAGAAACAAAAACACGTCGCAAAAGGTAAATATCTTTATTACTTGATATTGAGGTTTTTTTAATCCCTTTTTGCCAAAATTAATTTATATCAGGTTTATAGGTTATCGTATTTTTGATACCAAGGAAAATCCAAAAAATTGTTGTTTGCTTAAATGAAAGGACAGATACTAAAAAGTTACAAATAAAGTAACCAACATTTGTCGGTGTTTTTCGATTACTTTACTAAACTGTGATTGATAAACTTTAAATTTTTACAATGCATATACTTCTACAGCTGCTAAGTATAAAAAGTACTTAAAAAGAGTTGAAAATGATGTGGTACTAAACCCTCCGTGATCGATTTCGATTTGCAGTTGCCTAATTGTATAGAACAATAATAAATGCTATAACTACTTAAATTAAATTAATCATTTTAATATGTACATTTTTTTTGTCTAGGTGAAAACTAAAAATGATTCCATGTCTTTGCATAATATGTCTGCTATCTTATATTTTATGTCTATAATAATATTTTTATTACCTCGTTCTATAGTCACACGTAAGTAGTACTTAGACTACTTAGTAGTCGATCAAGAATTGACATTTATTTTTCTTATTTTGGATAACCGGTATTTTGATTTTTTAACATTTTACAGTTTACTTTTTATTAACAAATATGCTATCTTTGGTAAGTTAACAGGCCGGTTTTTAAGGTAAAGCATGCGTAGGTATCTAGAACTTAACACGTAAAAGTTTTGGTAATACAAGTTATGCGTGACATCATATTTCTTGGTACTGACAATAACCTTTTATTATAAATGAAATGGCTACGTGAAACTTGGTTTAATCTAGATCTGTTGTTTTTTGGAAATGCCTTTGTCTCTATTTAACCTTTGAAATCATAGCCAAGTCATTGTACCCTCATCGGGTTCTTTTCCTTATGTAGTTATTAATTATTTGCTATTATTTTGTCCATCTTAATTACGAATAATGACTTTTCATGTACGATCATTCGCGTGAAATTTACGATTCGCGTAAAATAGTATTAATCACTCGAAGTCAAGAAAATCCCCTTTGGATTCGTTAAAATACTCTTCTACTCTTGAAAAATACTCTTGAAAAATACCTGGATTATTCAGTTTTATAGTGATTTGTCAAACGAATTATAAAGACTTTATTATACCTTTTTAACGTTTATTTAATGTTTATTAGCTAACAAACTTATTAGTTTTATTTCAATTTCAGAAGCATCAATGTGATTGAAGAAGAAAACCTAGCTACAACTGTATCGGGTTTTAAGTTTACGGGTAAAGTCGCGCCTTTGAGCAGTGATCTTATTTTTAGAAACATTAATACTTAATTCCTATGTACTATTATCGATTATTTTAATTTGAGAATTTGTTTTTCATTAATCCCACGTGATGCCATGATTATATTTCAGTTTTAAATATTGTTATGTATAATAGTGATTACATTATTTTGTAAGTAGATCAGTATCCTTTACTCCTTCAAATCATTCCATAATATTGGTTTTATGTATAACTATGTATGCAAAAGAATTTGATAAGTATGTAATTATGGTATATAATATTACATCATTCACAAAATATGTAAGAAACTTTGTTGGTAAAATAAGTTTTAATTTTGTGGATAAATCTGTAAACGAAATATATTTTTAATTGTATGTCAGTATTTTTTCCTGTATTCCCTCCTTCCTTTATTCAATTAACATATTTATACATAGGTTACACACACAATATACATCTAATTTAAATAATGTTGATACATATTATTAATAGCAACTTTATCACTGGTTTCTTAGTTAGACAAGCATATCTTTTTTTTTATTTAGCCACATAGGATTAAATTCAAATATTTGTAATTTTTGGATTTTTGCAAGTTTAGAAATAAAACGTGTTAAAAATGTAATTATTTATTGTGTTCTCTACAAAAATCTTACAATTACAGACAACTACAATGTACATCCTTATTCTAGGTACGTCATAATGGCAAATTACTCCACGTTCTTCTATACAATATGTAGATCACACTAGTTATAAATAAATAAAGTAAATAGAGTAACTTAAGGGCAAGCTGAGACAACTATTGGTAACCTTTACACCTAAAGAATATTGTGATTACATAATGCTATTTTCGCGCACGTTTGTAAAATTACATTTTAAAATTCAGCTACTTTTAATTCATTTCTCTCACACTTTCTTTACATTTACACTAGAACAGTAAATTTACAGTTAAATAATTATTATTTTGTATGTAATAATCTGTATCTGTTTATATAATTGCCTACATATCTAAAAATATTTTAGATGTCTTAGCAGAGGTTGATGAACTATGTTGCTCTCATATCTATTTATATATTAATAATACGCATCTATATCAATTACAAACGTAGTATATTTATTTCTATTAGCTATTAGTCAAGTTTAAAGATATTATTTTAATCTGGCCTACTAGAAATTCTGTTGCGCTATGATAGACGCATTATGTAATCTTAACCATTAATTTATTAATGGATTAAATATTATTAAATTGAATTATAATTATATCTAAAAATTGCTAGTTGTCAGTATTAAGGCGCTGTTGACTTTAGGTAAAATTAGAATATTTCTACTGATTCAGATATTTTAATTAATGAGTAAAATTAAGATTAAAGATGAATCACTTATTTTAAATTTACGTCATGTTTTACATTGAGGATAGAGAGTAAATATTTAAATAAATGAAATATTACGATGAAGCTTAAACGGAAATAATTCACTTTAACTAATTAATGATAGGTCACAACGCGATACTTGCAACTCATATTGATCACAATCGTAAAACATTAACTATACAACTAGCGCCACCTAGGTAGAGATCGCGTAACGTGAGTGTCATTGTACTTGTAGATCCTAACTGGTTGACTTGCTGATAGATGGCGCTGTTCACTTCTTCGTCAGTCTGAATACGTCGTTGAGTGGCGCGTACGGCGTCCGCGTTGGGATCGCGTTGTATGCGAATGATGGTTGCGCGTCAGCACGGAGTATCACCACACCTGTAGAAATGATATTTAGTATACACTGATAACTGATATTTAGTATACACTAACTGTGAATAGAATATATATGAACTATAGTACTTCATAAACTATAGTAAAATATCAAGCATAGATAAATAATACCACAAATCCATTATTTAACAATAATTAAATTTGACATTGATAACTTTTCTTAAAGAGTTCAAAAGAAGCCCATCTATTTCCTGATTATCTTTTCCTTCCCCGCTTATGTTTTTGAGAATAATATCCCTTTAGCTTCCAAGATTCATTCAATTTGAAAAATAAGAAACCTCCTGATCGAGGCCGAGTTTTAAACCATGGGGCTATCACTGCAGTTATGTCAAAATATGTTTTTTAAAGAATTTATAAACGAAATTGGAAAGTCTGGAAAAAGCCTATACTATTTAAAAAAATTGTAAAACTGGCAAGTATTTTATAAATAATACACCTATACAATAACCTTTGTACAATACTGTCTCTATGTACTCGTATGTATATCGTTTCCTTTTAAATAAATAAAAATGAAAAAATAAATAAATACAAATCCTTTTAAAATAATATAAATAAATAGATTATTATGATACCGCGCCCTTGGATAGTAATGATCGACACTTTCTACCTGAAGGATTCACTTTCACTTTGATCTTGGTTTGTGGGGACAGCACGCCGTAGTCGACATCCTCGTACAGATCCTGTGAAAGAAAATTTGTCTTGAACAAGAGTTTTACCAAAACCAGTGTAACCACATCGAAATCATCGTAAATTTATTTTTATCCCACTATTGGACACGATAACTCTTCTCAGAGCGAGAACGGATTGGTAGGTTGGATTGAAAAAAAAGGTTGGATTGTTGGTGGTTGAAAGAGTGACTTTATACACCTTTGAGCAATGATTTAAATTTGAGAATATTTTTACACAACTATCAGGTAACTTTATAAAATATCCTCAGGATGTTTTCTTTCGCTTTTAAAATAAGGGATAAATCATTTGTAATAGATATATCACCGAGTTCGAACAATTCCATGCATTACAGAAGTCGCGTGACGGATCGGTCACCATGCCGACTTACAGTGGGTTCCGGGTTCGATCCCCGGCCAGACATATATGCGTATGATGGATGGTATATGTATTTCCATGACAGTGTGGTGTGGGCTTACCACACTAGGATTTTCTCGTGTATGAATGTAAGAAGCGTTATTATTGTTATTATTGGTGTATTCCAGGGATTCGAACCCTGAACAACTGTGGTAGATATGCACACACGGCTAGTCTAAAATCTCATTGTATGATCGTGCGAATACCGTATATAGTTAATGAGTAAGTTTAATTAATATTGTTACTAAAAACGTAGACAGGTAACCTTTGTTGAAGGTTGGACTGATTTACGTTATAAAACTGGTTGTCATGTCTTGCTTGACCCTAATTGAATCTGATGTCAACTGCAACGTGGAAGTAGTCTGAGAAACGTATCAAGTCTCTTTAATTAGTACACCATTTTAACATAATAATAGTACATTACGATCTCGGATAAATAAAATAGGTAGATTACTCATCGCCTTGTATTTGAGTAAAACCAAAAAAACCACGTTACTTTCAGGCATTTATACTCACACGCTTACACAAAACTAGCGTGGTTTCATGTCAGCACCTTTGTACATTTACCCTCACATAATCAGTTTTATAGCCCGACCATTTTAAAAATGGCGTCATTTTTTGTTAGGAATGATAAATTTACCTACTTTATTTATCTGAGATTACGATACGGGTGATCTAAGTTGCCTATTACTGCACGGGGTGAAGTTAGCGCTCGAGCGAAGCGAGGGTCATAAACGCCGCATAGGCAACTT
>DWPV01007350.1:0-10760 GCA_018251915.1 Urbanus proteus proteus
GGGGTTCTACCACCTTCGATCCTATCTTTAAACCGCACTTACCACTCTTCAAACCAGAACACAGCAGCGCTACTGTTGTTATAAGGCAGCAGTGTTGCTAACTCCAAAAATCACAAGTCGATAAACTCGACATGAAAAGTCGCTAGATGTCGCTAAATTTGGAATTTGGAATATACGGCGAAGAAAAATGTCGCTCGATCCTAATACGTCAATTACTACACCGGACCTTCAAAATTTGATTGCGGCAAACAAAAAAGGTCACTTAGGTTAATTAGGGATTAAAATTTACTTTTTGTACTCAAAAAGTCGCTGAATCTTGTCTAGCGACTAAAATTTATTTTTGGTCGTTAAGCCACTATCAAATGTTGTCATAGCGACAAAGTCGCTGAATTGGCAACACTGCAAGGCAGAAATATGTGTAGTGGTGGTGACGCTGGAGTCGTCACAAAGAGCTTTACCAGCTTTAAGTAATATACAAGTCAGTAACTGCAAGCTACCACTGAAACGTAACTGCTTCTCACACTATCTTCTAAAACAGTGGTTCTCAAACTTTTTTGGTAGCAGAGCCTTTTTGAGAAGCGTAATTTTTGACGAAGCCCAAAATTAGTGAAAAAGTTACTTGCATTATTTTTGTAATGAATGTTACAATCTAAGTGTATACTATAATAGAAAAATAATCTAATGGGAGTATGCTCGGAACCCCCGTAAAGGTTTCGCGGGGTTCGAAGCATACTTTGAGAATGGCTGTTCTCAAAGGATTATTAAATTATATGTATCTTTTTTTTATAGGTCATATCCATCAAACACTAAACGCTCGAGCCAGGGATTTAAGCTCTCCAAAAACAATTTGGTATGGTTTCACAATCATAAACAAGAATAAACTTGTCTATAGTGCATTGTACTGGTTCCTGCATTATATTCCTGCAGGGATCGTTGACAGCGCCCTCTTCCTCACGGGGAGAAAACCAAGGTAATATTTATTTTGAAACCGGGCAAGAGATGGCGCCACTAGTATTCTGAATCACACGATCGAAGTTCTCTAAACATCTTGCTTATATACAAGTTCCGAACTGAGAATATTGGCGCTTATTGCCGAGATGGAGAGAGAGTTCTCTCTGATATGGCGGCAAAGAAGTATTGTTATCAAACTGGACTAGCAATTAAGCAAGTATTGAGGCTTTTTGTGGATTTTTGTAATTAAATTTAAAGCTTAAACCTATGTTAATAAACATGCATAATAACAAGGCGTTCTACCGCTTTTGCTTGTTATTATAAAAATATATAGGTAACATCTTCTAAGTTTATTTTGGAGGCACCATCGGTAAATGTGTTTTTTGAAGTGGCAAACGAGCATGCAATCCACCTGATAAGTGGCCACTGCCGCCCATAGACATCTGTAATCAACCCCAGATTAGACTAAGGTTCTGCCCGAGGTTGACCACATGTGTTGCTACTCCAGTGTTTTTTATTAATTGTAATCTCCTGCCATATGAATTTAGTATTTAGCTAGATTTGGCGCTATCTCTTGTCGTCTCGTGACATAGGTTAAAATATAACAGAACTAGTTTTCGCCCGCGGCTTCGCTCGCGCTAACGCGTAGGTATCAAAGTAAGTTATAGGTATAAAAGTTACTTTTCTATCCTTCGGGAGTAGTAAGTTTTTTCGGGATGAAAGGTACTCTATGTCCTTTTCTGGACCCCATACTATGTGTATGTAAAGTTTTATAACGATCGGCTGAGAAGTTAAAGCGTGAAGGCGTCACAAACAAACAAACAAACGGACTTTCTCATCCTATCCTAATTATTATAAATGCGAAAGTCCGTTTATTTATTTGTTTATTTGTTTGTTTGTAATGCCTTCACGCTTTAACTACTCAACCAATCTTTATGAAATTTTGCGCACACATTGTCGGGGGTTTAGAAAAGGACATAGGGTACCTTTTATCCCGAAAAGTGATACTACTCTCGCGGGAAAGAAAAGTAACTTATACACAATACCTACAATGTACCTACTTTTATATCTACGGCCTCATTGTGTGAATGAACGCGAGCGAAGCTGCGGGTTAATACTAGTTTATAATAATTGAGATAGGATGTACTAATGTAACATATTGCTTTTCAGGTTATTGAAATTGTACAAAAAAATAAAAAAACTACAGTCAGTATTGTGTCATTTTATTTTGAATGACTGGATATTTGCAGATCAAAACACCTTGAATTTATACAACAGCCTCTCAAGCACAGACAAAGATTTATTCAACTGTAACATAAGTCATGTAGATAACACAGAGTTGATTGTTATGTGGACTTTAGGTATTCGGAGATATATTGTGAGAGATGATCTTCGCGGTACCGAGCTCGGCAGGAAGAAACAATTTTGGTTAAGAATCGTACATTATAATATTATGGCATTATATTTGTATTTAATGTTTAAATTGAGTAGATTTGTGCTTTCTTTAATTTCATTTCCTTAATATGTTATATGAAAGCGAAGAGAGGTTATCAATAAAATCATGCTAAGAGTGGAATATGTAAGACTTTTATTTTCCTAATACAAACCTACAAATTTATATAAATATGCTTATATATTTATATTAAAACTATGCAAAATCTATACAAATAAAGAAAATTGAACTGTCTGTTTGTAATTTCAAAATGTCATTTTTTACTCAATGCATATGAAAGTATACACGACACCTATAACGAAAATGCAATAAAAAATTGTCAGTCTGTCTGTCTGTTTGGCTGAGATAATCTTCTAAGCGGCTGGACCGATTTTGATGGGATTTTCATTGGAAGATAGCAGAATGTCTAAGGCATAACATAGGCTACCTTAATTTTTGAAAATCCATTAGCGCGCGGTAAATTTGGAACACATACAGAATATAGTCCAGAACAACACATAGGATCTTTAAAACTACGCAACGGATGTTGATGTGGTTATTTAATAGAGTTACTCAAGAGGATTTAAAAAAAAAGCTAGTTGAAAATTATTTACAAAAGTGAAAAAAGCTAGTTGAAAATTATTTATAAAACCCCTAAGTTGGCAACCGTGCACACAGAACAAACTAAAAAAGGGGTCATCAAGTGTGTCGAAACATGGCAGAAATGTGCGATGCGAATCAATTCGCAAGTTCTTGCGATGCGACGCGCATTATATAATTTAGAAATATAGAAAATTAAGATATATTACCACATATTACTTTTATTTTATATATTATTTTATTAAATAGGTATATTTTTCGTTCGGTACGGTTGATGCTTGTCGAAAGAATGGTCACCCTGGGAGACGCCTTGCCGCACGAAATCGCATCGCAGCAATTCGCATCGCAATTTTCTGCGTTGCGATTTCGCATCGCATCGCATCGCAGTTTTGGGTACGAGCCGTAATACAGAAACCTTGCGAGTGACGTGACATATTCAAGTATAGTGGACATGGGTCATGAACTATGCATTCGATATTCGCGCTATTCCGTTAGCGTCGAAATGATGCAAATGTAAATGATACGTATAATATTATGTACATAAATAACAATGCTAAATTTTGGCGAATATCTTCGACAAATAGACAACGTAACTATTAATCCTATTAATATAAAAAAGAAAATGTGTGTGGATGAAAATTTGTTATTCTATGCCTTCAGAACGTTATAAAAAAAAAACGTGTAGTCTGTCTGTGTACTCGTTTATACATAAGACTATATCTGAATTATGTAGAAGCCTGTCCGTTTATTTGTTTGTTTATTTGTAACGCCTTCACGCTTTAACTACTCAATTGAACGTTATGAAATTTTGCACGCACATTGCCAGGGGTCCAGAATAGGACATAGAGTACCTTTCATCCCGAAAATAGATACTACTCCTGAGGGATAGAAAAGTAAATTTTATACCTACAACCTAACTAACTACTTTTACACCTTTTACCTGAAGTATAAAACCTAATATTAACGCGAGCGAAGCCGCAGGCGACAAGTAGTATTCCAATATTTTGGTCGCGAAGCGGTCCTTCTTTTTTATCTGAGACAATTTTATTGTATACTAGCTATGGTGAAAATCCTGTCAAAATCGGTCTAGCCGTTTAAAAAGATTACCTCAGCCAAACAGACAGACAGACAAAAAACGCATTTTTGTTATAGGTATCGTGTATACTTTCATATGCCTTAAGTAAAAAAAGTTATTTTGAAAACACAAACAGACACTAATTTTATTTATTTGTATAGATATATATGTAAATCGAAATATAAAGCGTAAATCATTGCATCAATTAACATACATACATACTTCCTTCTAACTAATTTTTAACTAATTGGGTAAATAGGTAAGAATTCAAAATTGTCAAGTTCAGTCCACTTTGATTACTGATCAGTCCACAACTGTCTATTAGGAAGTACCAACCGAGAAAGTAAGTAGTAGTAGTAATAATATTTGGTGATAGAGCCAGCAGCGAAGTTACCAATAGTCTTCGGCCTAGAGCCTTTTTTTTACGAGGGGGAAACCTTCAAAAGGTACCCGACACCTTGGGAGCGACGCCGGGTTATGTGGGATTTTTACCGCACTAAAACCCCCCCGGTTGCTGTTCTCAGCGCTGTGAAGTGGACTCCAGATTCTCCATTGGGCCTTCACTGGAGTCCTCAAAGCGCGATGCCCCAAAGGCTCAATCCCGGGCAAGCGCCACGCTCGCCGCACCATCTGGTGCACGGCGGTATGCGACCACAAATACCGCCGTCCTTCCCGGGGTCGCTGAATGGACGGTTCGAGCTCTAGCCGCCCCCAACCCCCAAAAGCCCCCTTTTAGTCGCCTTTTACGACAGGCAGAGGATATCGTAGCCCTATTCAGGTCACGGGTCTACAGAGGGCGGCAGATTCAAGGGGCGGCAAATTTATCCTGGACGATCTTTTGTCAAATTTTGACTTGTCGACTTATGTTCGCTACCTTCAGGGGCGACAGCAATGTTATTTTGCTAATCCCTTGGTCGTCTGTGCGGCCCGAAACTAAAATATTAATTCGCAGAGGCTGCCAGGGGCGGATAAATTTCAATAGCCTTTTTTTTTGTTTACGAGGGGGAAACCTTCAAAAGGTACGCGACGCCTCGGGAGCGACGCCGGGTTATGTGGGATTTTAACCGCACTAAAACCCCTCCGGTGGTCGTCCTCAGCGCTGCGAAAAGGACTCCATGGTCTCAGCAAGGAACGGCATCCGGAGTCCTCTGAGCGCGTTACTCAATTTCATCGGCCTCAGCTCGGGAGAGCGCTGCTCTCGCCGTACCGTCAGGAGCACGGTGGTACGCGACCACATATACCACTGTCCTTTCCGGAGCCGCTGGACGGACGGTTAGAGCTCCCACTCTAGCCGCCAGCGACGCTGGAGTCCCCTTTTAGTCGCCTCTTACGACAGGCATGGGATACGGTAGCCCTATTCTGGTCCCGGAACGACAGGGACAAAATTCCAATAGCCTATTGACGGCAAATGCTTAAATCCGCTACTGGACAGAACGCTTCATCAATATAATTTTTGAATCCGGAGGCACCACCACATCTTTTCCTGCCTGATAAATAATAAATGAGTCATTCAAGTACAAAGTTCCATTTGTTAGAAAAAATACACTTACTAATTTTTTATTTAATTGCGTAGTTTTGGACCCTTTGCCCGAAACTACGCCACTTTATTTTTGATACCGTGTGATACTTCTATATGCATTTAGTAAAAAGTTTTTATTTTGACATTACAAACAGATTTATTTGTATAGATGTATAGAAGAAATTTCTCGTAAAATCACTGATTTAAAAAAATGTCTATAATTGCTACATTTTCTCTCAGATCCCCGGGCGAATGAAGGTATATTTACTTAAGAATATAGTCTACAGATTAGTATAAATAAATCGTAGAATTTATGAGATTCCATGTCTGTAAGGACATTTGAAGTCAGGTCCTCATACGGAAAATCACAGGTCGTGCCGCAAAATCGGCATTCTGCATACGGGAAGTATATGGCCCGTATTATAGCCCTCGTGGAAAATTTTGGTTAAAATAGGGCAGCGGTGCCGCCGGGGTCAAAAGTCAAAATATTTAAATATTTATAAGTAGTCAGGTTTTTACAAATTTATCAAAGCTTGTTATGCATTTTTTATATGTGTACCTAAATATCCAATCATTTTATAGATGGATCCCGCGTTAGAATTCGAGACAGCATTCAAGGCGAAGCACAGACATGTAGCAGAAGCGCTGCTGCGCGGCGACTCCGAGGTGGCGAAGCTGTACGACGGCGCCACCGTGTTCATAACGGGCGGCTCCGGGTTCCTGGGGAAACAACTCCTAGAGAAACTTATCAGGTTAGTATACATATTGAAGTGCCTGTTTATTTTTTATCAAAATTACGTGATATCAACTAGTAAAAAGTTGTAATTTTGATATCAAATTCATAGCTAATCTTCTAAACGGCCGGACCGATTTCGACGGGACTTCCACTGGAAGATAGTTGAAGGTCTAAGGCGTAACATAGGCTACATTGATTATTTTAAAATGCAGACACCCCTCGCGGGAGCGCGGGATTTCAGTGATGTTTAAATATGTGTTCCTTATTAATTCTTAAACGCGGGTGAAACCGCGGGAATCAGCTAGTAAAAATATGGAAAGTACTGCCAAAACAACTTTTGTAATACAGTTTGAAGGTAGAACTCTTATGGTTCGACTCCGGCGGCACCACCGCCACACCTATTTCTACCAAATAATGGCAGTGATAAGCACCGCTATGTTCTGGCTTAAAAGGTAGTAAGGGAGACATACTTTTCTGAGACGTTCCACCATAGCCCTCAAGGGTCGCAACGCATTTGTGACCAATCTCTAGGAAGACTTTACCTGGGGTTGATTACAAATGTCTATGGGGGAATAGTCTACCAATTCGTACTTGGCCAGCGCGGTGGACTAAGGCCTAAATCCCTCTCACTGAGCGGAGACCCGTGCCCAGCAGTGGGACAATAATGGGTTGACGATGAAATATGGGTACATTTTTGTCTGTCTTTTTTGAACATACTTTAAAACTAACTAATGTAATGATCTTGATCTAAATTTTAAACGAATAAACTCCGATTGAACTTACATATTACATACATTGTAGACGAAAATGCGTTACTAATTTAGTGACGTCATCCAAAATCCACTTTGAGATGGCAGACACATTTTATAACCATCTTCCTAATATAATCAAATGAGAGATCTTTTGAGAAGAATCCGAAAAACATGACATTACAAAGCTTTTAATTAAGTGTAGGTAAGAACGAATACAATGAAGTATTATTAATATCTAGGGTTAAGACAGATCTAAATGAAGGCTTTTGTTGAGAGGCAATCGATGTCAGACGCGACATTTAACTCTATCACAAAGGTTTGGACATCTTTCATTAGCTTGTGTTTTGACGCTATCAACGATGAGAATGATCTATACTTAGACATTCACTTGAATAACAGTATTTAAAATAAGTAACAGCAAACTTTATTGACTATTAGCTGAACCCCGCGGTTGCGCGTGGAGCGCGCGCTAATGGATTTTTCAAAAATTAAAGTACCCTATGGTACGCCTTAGACCTGCAGCTATCCTTCAGTGAAAGTCCCGTCAAAATTCATCCAGCCGTTTAGAAGATTAGCGCAGCCAAACAGACAGACAGACATTTTTTTTTTAAATTGCATTTTCGTTATAGGTAGGTATCGTGAATACCTTCATATGAATTGAGTAAAAAAAATATATTTTGAAATCACAAACAGACACTTCAATTTTATTTATTTGTATAGATTTATTAAATTATTTTATTTTTATAATACAGTTGATAATGTTGATAGTTTTTTTTATAATATGGCAGTAGTAGACGAGCAAGCAGTCTATCTGATGGTAAGTGGCCACTGCAGCCCATGGATTTTTGTAATTGAATTGAGGTAGGTCACAAATGCGTTGCTACCCCTGAGGACTAAGTTGGAACGCCTCGGACAAGTATGTCTCCCTTACCACACTCTTCAAACCATAATATAGCAGCGCATAACACTGTCTTTATTAGGTAGAAATAGGTATATATATTTTTATTACCTATATCTGGGTTAAAATCTGCCAAGTAAACCAAATATAGCGGAAATTTGGTATCTTCATTCTAAAGGTCATTTGTAAGATCCATAAGAGTATAATGAGTTTAATTAAAGCTGATGATCGGTATCTTAAGTTAGTATGCGTTTTACAACGTGCTTACATGCAAATTTTATTCACTGCGTACAATTTTAATTACTGCATATTTGTAAGATATATTTTGAACAATCTTTTCTAATAAAATAAATCCATATAATTTTATAACGTGAATCGAAAAATATATAGGGTTCAGTATTCTATTTTTTGCGATCGTAAAACAAGCTATGAAGAACAATATCTACAAAACGCCTATTTTATAGACCTTGTAAATTGTCATAAACACTGGCCTATAAACAAAACAATCTTTAGATGGAGTTCTTTGTTATACTTCAATCTATACCCTGACATTTAAACTGATCTAACAAAGAGCTATAGTGCTTTTTCATTGTCCGACTCCGGTTACGATATATCGTTGACGACGTATCGGATAACTTGAGGATTTAAGACCGTGTTATAAATATCGATTGAGAATATAATTTTTTTGTAGTCACAGCTTTAAAACAAAAGCAGTATTGTAAGAGGCGTGGATTGCAAAAATGAGTATAAAAATTCAGACTTAGAACATTGACAAAATTATATCACAAATTTAATTGACGTGATAACAAAAATCTTACTACATATGCGTCGGAACGCCATGTGGTGACGTAAATTGATTTATTAATTACGCCTTTCACTTTATACGCACATGAGACTAATGTAATTACGTCACAGAACTATGATGTTATTGGAAAACATCGTAGTGATACCGCGATTTGATATGGCATTAAACTTAAATCTTTTGAACGTAAATAATATCGTTTGCGATTTTTTTTTCTATTCCCGCTTAATTAATTAATTTATTTATACTTTATTGTAAATCTATGTTACAAAGGGCAAACTTAATGGCATTCTCCATCAGTTAACCCTTCTTGATGGTGAAAAGCTGCGGTAGGTGGTATAAACAAAAAAAAAACAATTAAAACGGCTAAAGTGATCCTTAATCTAGGTACTTGTAAAAAATGAAGAATATAGACCCATAGGTCGAAACAGAACAAAATACTTCAGAATCGCCCTAAAAGACGTAACAATTACGTCTTTGAAGGCGATTCTATAAAAGTTCTCCGTTATTGAGACTGACGACAAATCGTGTCAGTCAATCAAAAAGCGCTCTTAGCCTAGTCGCTGGCAGGCCAACCGTTCTGGCATTGCTTCAACGAACGAGTTTCTTGTAAATAAAAATGGGGTGTCTTTGAAACTAGGACAGTTCTTTGTGGCTTTGATTGCGTAATTAGATGCTAATAGGAAGGTAGGGTGAATACAGAATAGGTTTTGTTTTCTTTGAATTTGGCAGCTTTGCCGTGTCGTACTTGTAAGTGAGAAGAGAATGTTTCTGTTTATGTGTAACTTATGTTTTCATCTCTTTTACAATGTTGTAATGTTATTAGATAGAATATTAGGTTTATTAAGAGCGCGTGGAGTAACGTTTTATTCTTTTAAAATTTACAATATATCTTGTATAGCCGAAATATTTGGAGTTTACTTTCATTTATGCTTCCAAGCATAAAATAGCTTATAGGTTTTTATGTACGTGGTTTTAAATAAAATAAAATCTATACAGGGCCTGACCGGTACAACTTTCCCCATTTTTTCAAATGTTAAATTATTTTGCTCAAATACATTTAGTCTATCGTTATATAAATTAGTAACATAAGATTTAAATTTCAATGGTTAAATAAATTAAATTAAGTAAATCAGACAATATAATTATTTTTTTCAAAATGCATAAAATTTTGCAAACAGGATTGATCCTAACAATGATCTTATCTAATTCATAATTATTTATTTGCCAAGTAAGGTACATACATAAAAATAAAAACTACACTTCTTTGGACATCACAAAAAAGTAATTTCAATTCAATTTTTGTATAGAAAATTGTACGCTGAGTTCGTCCAATCCGTGCCAAGTGTTGAATACAATTCTTATGCATAAACATTTCTTATTAGACATCCTTTGTATGTCACTTCAGTTTCCATATTAAAGCATATTGTCCTCTGAAAGGAACAGAATATTATTTGCATCTTGTTTTGCATATGGAACTATGTTGGCGGACTAAATAGATAAAATCTAACATAGATTATATCAAGATTGGAAGAACGGAACCAACGAGGTTTTGAACAAGCTAACTCAAGATAAAATTTATAACAGCAGTATTCAACGCTGCTGTGTTCTGGTCTAAAGTGTGTAGTAAGGGAGACATACTTATTACCTTATTACATAAGCAATCGAACTTAGCCCCCAGGGATAGTAACGCATCTATGGCCAATCTCGGTTGGGGCTGTGACCTTGTCAGATGCCCATGGGTGGCAGTGGCCATTTACCATCAGATGGGTTGTATGCTCGTTTGCTACTCTCATCATGTATAGTATAAAAGGATTTTGAAGTTAACGGGGGTTGGTCATGAAAAGTAAAATATCCATAGGAAACGATGACTACTCAGGCATTAGGGAGGCCATCTGCCTTCTCATGGAGCTTAAATATATAAAATAATCGGCCAAGTGAGAGTTGAACTCACACATGGAGGGTTCCGTACCACTAAATTTTTAAGCAGAGAAG
>DWPV01007351.1:0-10759 GCA_018251915.1 Urbanus proteus proteus
AGTAAATTTATTAAATATCCTTATGTTATCCGAAAATTCCAACTAAAATATTATATTTTGCAATAAAATAGTATTTAAAAACATAAACCAAGGATTTATAGATAAACCTCAAGCTTTAAAATGGCTGCCCTGAAAAATCTCAATTTCGACTTGTCAACTTATTCACGCCTGATATGGAAATTATGTGAACAAAATCTCTCCAATGATTATAAATTTAACATTACAGCGATCTGCGAGATATTTCACACGCAATTTTTCATACCACATAGTACATTTAGTAAATTACAATGTCGTAATGGTATTATGGAAGTATGTCATGTCGTACGTTGATTCACTTTCCAAGGTTTTTATAACACTTCGTGTATTAAAATATGAATCAATAGACACATTCACGACCTAAAACATATTGTGTGCTATTACTTCAAGCTTACGTGCTACGGAGGGCACGGTAAGCCGTCACTCCCGGTTATCATTGTATTGTAGCCGTTAAATCTTGTTGTTGGCTTCATAAGCGTTTTGAAAACATGGTTTAGCCATTAACCTTTACCCCCTTCAACAATCCACCTTGGAGCCGTATGATGAAGAATGCCCTAGGTCTCATTTAGTTGTTGCTAGGAGAGACCCGTTCACAACAGTGGGATATATAAAGCCTTAGCCAATATTCCATTCTCAGGATGCTTATAGTGGGCACGATATGACACAAGAAAGTAATCTGGATACCTTAATTTCTAGTGTAGGCCCAATAATAAGTCGGCTATAAAATATCACGGTCAAAATTACTTCAACCTAGACCTGGGCAAAAAAATAGTGTATGGTGTAGAAATAAGCCATATAGTGAAAATAATATAAATATAATTAAAACTTACCTGAAGCTACGAACAAAACCGTGAAGAAATCTTCACACTAAGAATAAGTGCCATTCTGTTTACCTGCAAGATAAATTTAATATTTAAGTTTATTTTATACACAAATAATAACTTGGAAACATTAATTTTATAATTAAATCAAGATAATAAGCATAAATATTCATGCTCTAAGGGGCATTATGATTATAATTATATTTAATTATAATTGACATTTTGAAATAACAAATTAATTGAAGTAAAAAGGAAAAACTTTAATCAGCTTACTGAAATAATAATTATTTTTCCTTAATATTTAAAACGGAACAAATACATAAGTATTATACTAATTATGTACAAATACAAAAGCATAAAATGACAGTTTCTCATAATGCATCTATAGGGTAGAACCATTTATATGTACCAATGTTTCTATTTTGGGCTCCAGTGACTCTACTAAGTACTCTATGCATTATGGAATCAAACCAAAGGTGGATAGAAATAACGTAATTTTACATCCTTTAATGAAACAAATTTTCGGGCAATCTGAAATTCTATAATGAGTGTTTCTAATCGAAAAATGTTTATATCAAAAGCTATAGAATAATGGGTCCCGCAGGTGCGCTGCCCTTTTATTTTGGTAAATAAACATTAATCAAAGTGACACGTAATGGTATAGTCTTTTATAGGTACCGCTAAAACACTACCTATAAATAGAACTAAAGCAATTTATTCGTAAAGCCAGATTAACGTCGAACATAAAAAGAATTAGGTCGATCCTCAGTGGGTGCCTTGAGGGACGATTTGGACAACCCTGCCATGACAGAGATTAGGGTGGGTTAGGGTGTGGCGGGCGCACCGCGAAATGTCGCGCCATTTTAGCGCGAGGTGACGTCACGGGCCACTCCTGACATTTCAGCCCGAGCAACAAAAGCAGCCCAACCTTCCCTCACCGCTGATAACCGAAAACTTAATAACGGAGCTGTTTGGTTTATATGCCGCACGTTCGCGATTTTACCACCTCGAAAACCTTGGCATTTATTTGCTTGCTTTGCCGCGAATAACGTTTGTTATAATAACGTCAAGTCTTGACGTTATGGTGTTACGTGACTGGAACATAGATGATAGACATTGTCTTGTATAACTTTGCAACAATCAATATGAAGATTATGAAGTCACGGCAATAAAAACCATCGTGTCTCTTACATTATCTGTATCTAGGACAGGTCATTTGAGTAGGTGTTCCCCAAGTAAATGTTAACTAGTTACAAGGCATAAAAGGTACTGATCGGTGTACACACAGGGCCCGTGATGACGCATTTGTGCTTGGTACCTACTATATGTATGTACAAAGAAAGAAAAGTATTTATTTTAAGTTATTTCCTTAAATCATACATAATTGGCGTGTTTGAAGATATTTTTATGTTATTAAATTAAAAGCGAAGTCTTAAACAAATCCGTTTCTTAACTGTAAACATGTAGGCTAAAATAGGAGTCGCGTGCAGTCTTAAAAAAGTTTTTAGTGTTAGTTTTAGTAGTTTATTCTGGCAACTTTACCTTTATCAGCTTTAAACAAATGAGCTTGTACTTTAATGGAGCCTTTATAAGAAAGTCAGTCAACCTTGTAGAAAGGTAAAAGTACCTATAAGTAGTTGGCGCATTTAAAAACATAATCTTAAGGCAGCTAGAGTATTAGTAAAGGAATATTAGAAGAGACATTAGCCCAGGATAGGAGACAGGACAGACATCATTGATGTTTTTCCGTTTCAGAATAATAAGAATACCTATTAGAAGGTATTCTTTCAATTAGAAAATAAACTATAAACTCGCTTGCCAATTGTATATTTAGAGAAAATCGTGCTAAATAGTTATCAGTTCGATAGTTCCACAAGAATGTATGTTTATTTGAATAGCTATAGAAAAAGACTAACATATTGGTTAATGCGCTGTCTGAAGGTTGTCTTGGTTCTGACTAGACATCTGGCCATAACGTCTGGTGCGAGAAAATAAGATTCATAATACAATACAGAGTACGCTTGGCAATCTGGATACCTAATATATAAAAGATAGACATGTCAAACATATTATATGTTCGAATGACGTGTGGTTCCAATACGTTTTAAAACATAGATTGAATATTTTTTTTATATCTAACCAACTTTAGAGTAGGTGCCTAATTTAATTTGAGACCATTTTATTATAAGTTATTCCAGGTCGGTATTTGTATACCTGAATATTTTAAACTTTAAAGCATTAATATTATATGAAATACTACAGGCGATGTACTTATGACAGTTTTTGCAATGTACTCAAGGTGTGATGTGTAAATAGGTACCTACTTAATGTTCACCTAAACACCCTTAATACATTTTCGACAATGTACTGACGCTAATTATGCATTTTGACCTATTAACATTACCAGAACGCAAGGGAGACGGCTCCCGGAGACCTCCGAAACCCAAATGCGGTCGTAACGAAAATTTCAAAAGTATCTAGTAGTTAGGTACGATCGTAGCTAAGCTATGTACAAACACTTCAAACAGCAATAAATAAATTAAATTAATACACTAAATAAACTAAATATTGAAAGATGGTACGTCGCCTCAAGTTCAAGGTTGTCCATCGGCGACATTCGTTCGAATGTAAATAATTTAGCGGTCTAATTGATTCAAACGCGTGAGAGTATTAGCAGCCGCTCGAAAACGTCTTGTACATATTAAAAAAATCCCACGCAAATATCCCATCAAAAATCTAAATACAATTCACTTGTTCTAAATTAAGAGCTACTGCCAACTATGTGCACCGACGTATATTAATTACAGAATAAACATACATTTTTCCATACATTCTCTTCATAAGCCTTTAATTAAACAAAATGTATTTTCTTAAACAATCTGCCGTTTTCTTTAGTTTGCCATGTAAAGTTGGTTTCTAGAATTTGATACTTATAAGATTTATAAGCAACACTATCCAATAATAGTCTAATAAGACACAATGTGATCTTTTTGTCATCATTTTTTGGACTTCTTCGATTCCTAGCTAAGGAAATAGATTTTTGAAAAATTGATAATGCTGTTTTATCGAAATCAGCCATGTAAGTTCTTTAAGCATTTTTTGCGAATCCTCATAATTCCGGATTTCCCCATATGAAAAAGAATTGGTTAAAAGAACGCTTATAAGAGAAATCAAAGATTGTTATAAAAAGATCATTTTCTTAAAAATTAGCTCTTTCCTTTAATTTAACATGTATAGCTTTCAGAATTTAATCCTTTTATGCAATACTATCCGATGGTACAATGATACCAGGTATTTTTTATTGTCAAAATGAACTCATCCAATAGATGCCTCGGAAAATAGATTTTTTTGAAATCGCTAAATTATGCTCTAATGATGTTCTAGATTTTATCAAAATTGCCCTGATAAGTCCTTTCGGCATTAGGTACAATTATGATATAAAGGTGTTAGAGTATATTATAAAATATGACATACAACCTTGGAGACAAGTCGCAGAAAGAAAACAACCTGGTTTGTTATCATTTAAAATGGTATCCATAGTGACAATCACCCTCAGATATCAATTACTCAACAACTAAGTGACTAAAAATGAAATATGAATAGTAATAAGTATGAATTTTAGTACTATTGTAGTATAGTATACTATATAAAAATACATTTAAATGACAAATTGGTAAATGGTGACAAAGAAACTCCCTAAAACTATAAAATAATCCTTAATTCTCATGTGAGTTCCAAAAAAATTTTGGCTTTAAAAAAATTATAGCATGAATCCGCACCAAACGTGAATCCTACTGATATTATAAAGCTGAAAGTTTGTGAGGATGGATGTTTGTTACTTTATAACTTAAGAACAGCTGAATGGATCTAGATGAATCGCTGATCTAGTCTGGATTAACATATAGGCTAGTTTTTATGCCGGGAAAATGTGTGGTTCCCGTGTTATACATTTATTTTGTTTTATCGTCGTGGTAATCTCACGACATGTTTATTGATTGGCTTTCCAAATGCTGGTGAAACCGAGGGCATCAGCTATTGTGTTGATTAGTCAACTTGCATCTTTTTATTTTATTCTACATTAGGTCTGTTCAAATACAGTACATTTATTAAAATATAAGCTTATGTTACCCGTAAGTTTCAACTAACATAATAATATTGCCATAAAAAGTATTTAAAAACATACAACAAGGATTTACAAATAAAACTCAAAGTTTAAAATGCTGCCTTGAAAAATTACCATTTTCGACTCATGAATTTATTCAAGTCTGGTACGAAAATATAAAAATACTCATGCATTTATACAGTTTTATAATAAGTACACAATGTGACTTTTTGAGGTCTGTAGATGACCTTAAAATATTAAAATAGCTGAAAAAAGTAACAAGAACGATACAGAAAAATAAAACTAAAATGGAAAAAATTCACAAATCTAACGAGGTCAATTGAAAAAGAAAAAAACCTGTATTATTGCTTGTCATATAGTTGCATTTATAAGGAAGTGCTGATAAAACTATAGGAAATGATAGGCTGATAAATGACAAACTATAGGAAAAGGCTCATCTTTAAGAAAATTGTTTTTTTCATATTAGCATGCTAAGCCTAAACTAAGCAATGCTATCATACAATATGAACATTTTAATTGGAATGCTGTTATCTATATTGTGCAAGAATTCCATAGACTAATTTTCTTATGAAACTAAACCCAGCTATTGGTTAGGAAGCATAGATGGCCTACCTATAGAAATTAGTATTTATTTATGCTTATAGAAAATGATAATCCTGTGACATTCAATAGTAGTAATAAGTACAAAACAATAATAGCTTTAGAGCAGTGATAGCCTAATGTTTGAAACTTGGCCTCTTAATCGGGAGGTCCAAGGTTCTAATCCTAGGCTCACACCTCTGATTTATGTGCGTATTGGAGATTAATTATCACTTGCTTTAACGGTGAAGGAAAACATCGAGAGGAAACCTGCACACCTGAGAGTTCCTAAAAGTTCTCAAAGGTGTATGAAGTAGACTGAGGCCTGAATCCCTCTTACAGTGAGTGGAGACCCATGCCCAGCAGTGGGACGATAATGGGGTGACGACAATAGTAGCTTTATGAGATAAATGTACTAAACAATTATGATTATGTTTGGATGAACATTAGTGCAACAATGTTTCAAACCCAATTGTAGCACTAGTGAAATTAACTATTAGATGCTTGTTTCATATTGTTTATGGAAGAACTACATGTACTTTATTCATTTTTGAGAATTAATATAAAATAAGCACATTAATAAGTAGGTATCAATAATGGCTTACTTCTGCTCTAGTTTAGCAATTATTGTTTTCTAAAACCAGACAGCCACAAATTAATCATAAGACAAAAAACTTACACTTCAAAACAGCAAAATGCCTTGCATAAGGTAAAGAGTATGTTTTTAAAAAATACAAAATAAGATTTATCCATTGAAATTCTAACTTAAGATATTGTTGTTTATTCTAATTAGTAACAAATTATAATTGTATAATCAGTAATTACCGCCAATTACAGCAACTTGGTTATGACTAAAAATAGAAATATTTGACTCTCATTTCTGCAAGTATTTCAATAGTAAAATTGATGAAACCAAAATCAAAAGGAGCGATTATTATGAAATTTTAAGACCTACTGTAACTTACAGTTATTAAAACAAAATTATCGTCTGATTTAAAAGTGAAAGTAGAGACTAAATAAGTTGACAAGGATTACACACACTCTGAATTAAAATTCAAAGGTAAAGGAATACATACTTTGCCAAATTCTATACAGGACGCAGTACCGAAAGCAACTCTCTCATGAAAAACAACAAGTTCCATTTACTTATAATATTATAAACACAATCACTACCCATGTAAGTACACTCAAACTTCTAGCGAGTTTGCTCGCTTGCAATGCAGTTTGACTTTTTGACAGACCGACATTTGATAGTCACACATAAATTATTTGTCTATGGTCACAAAATGACATGTTTTGTAATCTATAGTAAGGCATGATTACGTAGTGTGGTTGTGGGTTTATATTTGTATACTAGCTGATCTCCGCGGTTTCACCCACGTTAAAAATGTAAAAAGGAATAAATATTTAAACATAACTGTCATCCCTCTCTCCCGCGACGGCACACGCATGTGCGTGGAACACGCGCTAATGGATTTTTCAAAAATTAAAGTAGCCTATGTTACGCCCTGGACCTTCAGCTATCTTCTAGTAAAAGTCTCGTCAAAATCAGTCTAATAATCGGCAATGCCAGTACTTGCCAGTTGTACTTGGGACACGTATTTTTTTATTTTTTTTTGGTTGATATTTTTTGTAGCACTTTGTGAACGTGCCTCTTTATTTGTTGACAAAAGGCAACCAATACGAGAGGAAAATTAGGGTATATCTTTTTCCAAACAATACTCTGTCTAGTAATACTCTGTCTAGTCGATTTTTGTGTGGACTATTAACAATGTGACATTAACGAACACTGCCAATTTAAATTGAACTTTACCTCAAACTTAACTGAGTACTTTTAGATCGTCGACTATATTATTGTCTATATTATCATACTGGGAGTCATATCGATCCGCCTATATAGCACTTCCTACTGTCTCTTTCTTTCATGACTGTTCTTATCGAGTCTGTTGACTTAGGATTTTTGGAGTTGGCAACACTAATCATGTCAAATGCCAATAAAATTGTCATTATCTCAATCTGTTGTTGTTGGTTGTTGGCGTGTTGGTTAATTTAGCATTTGACTACTACTAAAATAAATGCTCATTAAAGTGCGCTAAGAATTGGTCTGTTTTTGTAATATTTATCCGAAATAAGGATAGTCGATTAACACAAAAGTGTCTCGCAATATTATAAAATGAATATATCTATAGAAAAAAAGAGATCTGAGTGTCCAGCTTTGCCAAAAGGCTGGCAGAGAGAGGAGATCATAAGAAAGACTGGACTCTCGGCAGGCAAGATCGATGTTTATTATTACAGGTAAAGAAAGTTAAAGCGATGTAGCTAATTCAAATTTATTTTAAAATAAACTACAGATGTTATTTCTATGTAATATAATGATATAATTTTAAAAACAAAATGTTTATCAAAGACGAAAATTGTTATTATTTGGACAAAACATCAAAAATTAAGAGAAACATTTAACTGCTATGAATTATCTTGTATATATGATTCTATCTACATTAAAGGTGAAGTTTATCAAGTTAAAATCAGCAAAATAGCTTTGAAATCCAGATTTTGCTCACTTAGTAAAATTGGTTGGTGGAAGTACGTCACGGAAATAATGGATGTAAATATCCCAATCAAATATTTAATCACACATACACATCCATCACTAAACAATGGTTAACAGGCGAGACTAACAGCACCAGCTGCGCTCAGCCGACCGGTCCTCGGTATAATGATTTTTCTATAGCCCAACAGGTAAAAAGTTTCGCAGTAAACCAGAGCTAGTTCGTTATCTCGGTGATAGTATGGACCTGTCGTGTTTTGACTATCAACAGGGTCAGATAAACACAATGCTCCTGTGCAAGGCCAAGAAAGCTCGAGCTCAATTTGATTACAGGTTCCCATATTGGTGTCATAACTTCTCTCACTTGTGTTGTGATCATTAGTGCAGTCCTGTGCTTTGTGTTACGTATCTATAACGCTGAATAGAGCTTCATAGTTGTCAGTGTGCCTTTTTAGTTGTCGCACTAAATTGTATTTAAACAGTGATTATGTTTTACGTAACAAATTTCGATACTAAGTTTGTCTAATAATGGTCACACATAATCTAGTCTAGTTATTATATAATAGTGTACCTCTATAATTAATCATACTGAAGGAAATGAATTATAACTTTATTACAATACTAGTAATAGTACAATAGTAGTCTTACCCAACTATGATAAACGCTACAACTAAATTTTAATTGTTTTTTTAACTAAAAGTTTCAAACGAGCATGCAGTCCACCTGATGGTGAGTGGCCACTGCGGCTCATAGACATCCGTCATCAACTCCAAATAAAATCATAGTCCTACCTGAGGTCGGCTACAGTTGCGTTGCTACCCTTGAGAACTAAGTTGGAACACCTCTGATAAGTGTCTCCTTTACCACAGCCTTCAATCCTAAACACAACAGTGCTGAACACTGTTGTTATAAGGCAGAAATAATTGTGGCGGTGGTCCTGCCAGGGTAGAACCACAAGGATTTAATTTTAAAAAAATATCCAAATTTTAAAAAATATCTATAATTATAAATGGACAAATTACAAATAGTATCAAGCCTTAAACGTCATACAAAGGTAATGTAATTGATTGTGTGTGACTATTATAAAGCATAGTCAGTGTTGCTGCAAATAAGTGTAGCTTGTACAATGTACATAGGACTAGATATACGCACAGCTTAGTTTGATATGAACTACTTCTATTGTATCAAATAAAAGAACTCCATAACCACATTTAAGGCTTTTACTTCACGGTGCTTTTGTGTATATGCAAGCTGTTGAACTGCTCAAGCATCATTTGACATTCTACAAAAAAATACTTTGGAATTAAATCATATTTTTCTTCTTAAATCATTTCTATGTAAAAAAAAATTAAAGATAGTTTCCATCTGTATAATTAATTTAAGACTGTATTTAGACTATGATAATAAAGCTCCATATAGAAAAACTTTTAATAAGCACATCTATTTTCTACTGGTTATGTACTTAATTTTTTCACTTAAGTAGACAAAAGTCCCACTTTCAAATGTTGCAAAAGTTAATGGAAATACTGTTATGTTATTTATATAGAAATTATATTTTAAAACTATGTTATAAATCAATGTGAATTAAATTGGTCTATTTAAGTAAAAATATAAGTACGTAACTCTTTCATTAATATCATCCATTTAATAAAACATTTAGCATGATTAATCATAGCATGGAGATTGTGGTGTTATTTTTTTGTTTGTTGTGTTTTATTTGTTGGAGGTAAGGTACAATAATAATAATCAATCAGTGTAATTTTTATCCTACTGTCATTTCACATTGTTTTCACAGTAATTGTTTTGTTTTTGTAGACATTAAATATAAGTAAAGAATTATATGTTAATTAATTGGTGATATTCAAGATATAAGATATAGGTTCATTATAAAGATAATAATAAATACTAACATGTTAATCACTTTTGATACAGGGGCATGCGCTCAGATGCATCATTGGTACCACCAATACGCCAAACTGCATCAATTTTTAAGCAACCTGTCACTGTGTACAAAACCCAGGAGAGCAAAGTTAAGACGGATCTTAAACATGGTACACAGGAAAAGCCTAAACAGTTGTTCTGGGAAAAGCGACTGGAGGTATGGTTTTTAAGCATCACACATATACATATATGATTCCCCCAAAGATCCGGTCTTAGGAAAAAGCCTTTTTGGTTAGTAAAGTAAATAATTACAGTATACAAAACTTTACAGGGATTGACAGCATGCGATGCCAATGGAGTTATTGGTACAACTTCTTTACCAAAATACATTAAGCCTTTGGGACCATACAATTCTGATGCAACAACCATACAGTCTTTGGCTACTGCTCTTCATGTTTCTTCACAACCAATAACAGGTAAAGATTTTTTCATCCAGTTGTATAATTTGATATACTTTATTATAATTATAGATAAGAAGCCTGTAGCCTCAACAGGTTTTGATGTGTATTTTAATTTTAAGTGTAGGCACCTACCAGCAGTACTTTTAATAGTATCATGTTACTATAATATACTGTATACTTTTGTAATCAATTCCACATAGAACAGTTTTCTTAACGTCAATCACAGATGTGTTGTCAAATCAAATCAAATCAAATCAAAAATATTTTATTCAAAGTAGATTCTTTACAGAATTCTTTTTGAACGTCAATA
>DWPV01007352.1:0-10759 GCA_018251915.1 Urbanus proteus proteus
CGTTCTTGGTCTGGGTGTGTGTCCTTGTCTTGTGTGTTGTCCATGTCACCCACGACACAGGAGAAAATCCTACTGTGTGGCTATGAGTGTGAAGTGTTATTTATTTATTTATGTGTCTTTTATTCTAGTATCTTTGTCTGTATAAAAAGGTGGTAAACTGCATGTAATTCGACTCCGGCGGCACCACAGCCACACCTATTTCAGCCTTATAACAGCAGTGTTGAACATTGCTGTGCTCTGGTCGGAACTGTAAGGTAAGGGTGTGTAGTAAGACATACTTATATACCAATCTGTGGTCATTGTCAGGACCTTGATCTTTTGTGGGGTTGATTACAGATGTCCATGGGCGGCAGTGGCCACTTACCATCAGTTACACAGGAAAACGCTGCTGCCCATATCCTGTACATTGAGCATTTACACCAAATAACACAATGTCCAATACTGTCTTATAAACAACAAACATGTAAATTTTAATAATCCCCATATATCTAGGCCAATACTGTTTACTCTCATATTGCAATATTGTGTGTTAGCAAAATCAACATTGCGAGCTAAACGTACTCTAGTGCTTCTCAAACTTGTAAGTAGCTTCCATCTTGAAAGTTAGGTTCAGTCTTAGTAATAATTTTAGTTAACAGGCTCAGAAGTAGTTGAAGCAACTAAATATGTTGGTAATTGCGATTCCTTTCTAAATCTATTTAATTTTAGTAGTATACTTTTAAGAATTTACCAGATGAGCTCGACTGGGGAGGCACTACTGTCACACCTACTTGTATCTTGAAGCAGTTTTTGCGTTTTATTGCAGATTCACTTATAGTAAAGCGATCTATCTTATTCCTTAGATCTAGCAACGCATGTGTGATTGATCAAGTTGATCCTTGTTCCCCTGGCGGCAACGACCACTAACCATTAAGTAGACTGCGTGCTCGTTTGCCGTTTAAATCTTATAAAACTATCTTCTGATGTATTGTTTAATAATTGATGGCACTCTAAGTTTGTAATGTAATACTTGTGTTATCTTAATGCCTATGTCATGACATATTGCTGTCTGTGTCCAGAATAAACAAAACATCTAATTGTATATTAGTTTAATTATGTACAGTCTTACTAAATTTACTTCCTCTATGATATTGTTATAGGGTTTACCTTCAATAATATCCTCTATATGTGTATAGGGACATGCTGTCGCGTCTCCCCAGTTCAGCGACCACCATATAGTTAGTGCGAACAGGAAAATCGCATACGTTGCTACACCGAAGTTGTCTGCCACTGTAAATAAAAGCAGAATAATTAAAACATTGAAAGAAAAAATATAGATTAAAAATCATAAATTGAACAAAAGTTCATTAAAATAATACATAACATACGTGTTATATTTCGTTAGTAAGTAATTAATTATTCAACGAAATCTACAATATTTCTGTATTTGAAGTACATATAAAGTCGTTTTAATAAGAGAATATTTTTTTCCATTCATAAGAGCATGACAAATATATTTTTCTTTTTTTATCGTATACAAATAAACAATTCAATACCTACCAATTTGTAGTATGTATCTTTTATCTCTTTCACTGGGAATCAAACCCAAGAATACCTATATGTCAAGCCGGGACGTACGCTATGATTAATTTTACGTTTTAATTAGCATTCGACATTATCAAAAGATTTTTTTTATATAAAGTAAATAAGTTATACATAAATGGTGCTTACTACAAAAATGTCACTGCCTTTCTTAACATAAAAATAGGTAAATAGAATTAAGAAATCAGATATTGTAATCTAGGCTTCCTCTGATAGCTTCAAATACTAGCTTGTAGCTTGTCCCGGAAGCCCTTAATAATTACCTATATATTTTTATTTGTGTTTATTATTCAAAATGCATTTAACCAAATTATAGATTCAATATAATAATTTATAAAACATTTTAAAGTAAGTAATATAAGTTATAAAGTGTGTATTTATTTGGAAACATCAGTATACAAACTTATTTTAAAAATCAACATGATATATTTTTAATCAATTGAATTAATATGTTTTTATTACTACGGTTTAGGTACATTAGACATGCGATTATTTATATTTTTTTCTTAAAAATATAATTTAATCAAATCATTAATCGAAATATTTCACTAATAACAATAATGACATTCATTTACAAAAATAAAATCACTTCCTGACTTACTCAGGCTAGGGCGTCGAATAAAAGGTTACGCTAATTGGCTTTCCTTAAGCGGTTCTGTGAAACTAAATGAAATCCTAAAACCTAATTACAAATTAGTCGATGTAGAGCTCTTTCCAGGAATTTCCAGGAATATACCCTTCCTACGTTATTACCACATAATTATTCCGGGAACATCATTTCCATGGGGACGACTAGTATTATGTGGGACCCGGGAGAATCAAGGAAAAGTTGGATCGGAAATAAATTTGGTTCATAAGGAAATTCATTTGGAATTATAAGATTTTAAATTGCTGATTAAATTTTATGGAAGAGTTGGGAGATCCCATTATTCGAAGAATATCCCATAATAGCGTTTTTTGAATAGAAAGTTGGATAAAGGAAAACGAAAAAGCACCAGTACGGCCAATTCATTACGATATGAAATTAAGATGAGTATTAGAGTCAAGATGAGATGGTGGTAGAGCCATTTGTGGTTCGACTCCGGCGGCATCACCGTCACACCTATTTCTGCCTAATTACAGCAATGTTCAACGCTGTGTTTTGGTTTGAAGTGTGTGGTTAGGGAGACTTATCCGAGGTGATCCAACTTAGTCCTCAGGGATAGCAACGCATCTGTAGCCGACCTCAGGTAGGACTGTGATTTTATCTGGGTTTGATTACAGATGTCCATGGGCGGCAGTGGCCACTTACCATCAGGTGAACTATGCTCGTTTGCTACTTCAATCAAATAAAAAAAACTATTTATACTCTCACGTCTTCACCACGTCCCATTATGTTAAAGTTAAATATTAACCTCAGTTTCATTGGCCTTACCAATAATAAGTTCAAAACAGCACCCGCATAGTTCAGCAGCAGCGATGGCCTCTTCAAAGAGCAGCCTGATGAAGGGTTCCTTGATGATCTTCTGGACCAGTCGCCGCGCGCAGTGCGCCAGCAGTGACGTCAGCAGGATGAACAGCGTCGACACCACTAGTGGCGCAAACGTTGCTTTGTTTATCTGTGGAAATGTAAACAGATACAAAATGAGCATTATGTCATAGACAATTGTTGCAATAGTATGTTACATACATAGAGTTATTATACTAGTATATAGAGTAGGGGAACGAGCCTAAAATGTACCCATCGAAAAAAGAGAAGGCTATTGAGGAACAAAATAGAAAGCTAAAGAGAGACAGACAGGTAGCCTTTGTCTTTTTCTCTTTATTGAATGTGTGATTAGACACAGATAAGTATAAGTCTCTCAATTTCCCTCTTTTATTATTTGTTGGACACTCCCACTCACAGTTTTGCCAATGGATCCCCTACTCTACTGATATATAAAGGACAACAGAGGCCTAACAATATAATGCTGATGATATCCTAAATGTATGACAGTCACTTCGCATTTTAGATATCTACAGAATGTAGCATTTAGTCTTTTTTAAATAAACGTAATTCTTATTTTTGAAATCTAATAAAACGCTACTTAGCTTTTACTTTTAATATGGTAATTTTATTAAAACAATTACTGATCTCTTTTTACTTCGGAAATAATTTTATTACAAAGATCTCGTTTACTGTTATTAATTGCAAATAGCGAGTCTCACTCTACCTCTAGTAGTATTCTTATCTAATTTAATAAAAGTAAGATTTTTTATTTATTTGGACCTATTACAAAAATATCCGCTTAACGTCAGCCGATCTGCACATTCATTCACTCTTATCATTAAACAAAAGTTTCCTTGACTTGGCGGAGACACTACCGTATCCCCAAATGGAATTACGTTTCAGTTTTCTAAACTATTTTCCGTGCATTTTTAGCATTATTAGCGATGTTTTTAAAAAGCCAGGTTTACCCATTTAGATAGCTAGCCTTACCCATTTCACGTACAATGCCGATCGATCGAAACCCCGTATCGTGCCGCAAAGTTGACACACTCTGGCCAATTAATTTTAAATTTTACGCCCAGTTTTATCCGGGTCCCTGGACAGAAATGTTGTTTACATGTAAAATATCCCTGGAACAAGCTCGCCGCACTTATATGGGTGTAGGATTACCATACGTTGTTCTTTGCCGGACAATGTTCTTCGATCTTTTAAAGTAATATTATGAATTTGTTACGTAAATTTTTCATAATAAAAATATTATTTTATGGCATATACAAGAACAATTATTATTCAGGATGAGCATGTCAATTGTTGTCAGTCCTTTTATTAAATGTTGCTTCATTTAATAAATTTGAACGTATATTTCGGTTATATATACGTGTGTTGTTTACCACATATGTCGTTTATGCTATTTCTTGGAGTAGTACTTCCTAAACAACCCTTTTTTCACTCGAAATTGATCTATTCATCTAAATATATCAAATATCAAAAAAAGTAACGATAACAGCAATTACAGTTAAACCCTGATATTTAAAAATAAATATAAAAATAATATTTTGATGAGCCACAGATCCAACGGTTCATAATATTAAATTTCATTACAGTATAACAGCGACGAACTTCCAGGACAATCCCAAACGTTGATTATTATCTGTCAACTACATGTACTTAAATCTTGTTTTACGAAAATCGATCATGTACCCTCCAAACCGATATTATGCGTCCTTTGACAATAGAAAGGCATTTCACCCCCTTGTATTACAAACTAGATGCCCCAGCTCTCGGTACGAAAGTCTCACTTTAAAATATGTATTACGTAGCGATCCTATATGGGGCAAACAAGCCCGTATATTTGACCTAGAATACTTGAATAGAGTTGCAATAAATGCGCATCGGATTTATTAGTTTTTAAGTGTTCCTTCACGAATTGAAGTGATTTTGTTGATGTTGAATATTGTGAAGCGTGAAATCTTATTTCTTATCTCTATTATTTAAGAAAATTTGACGCTAATGTACCAAAAATGCAACCTAATGGATTGTATAAATTTCAGAGGCATCCATGTAGAATAAGTCACGCTACGAAAAGAAATATCTTGTGAATGTTTTATTGTGGGTAAATTATTGTGTAATATTATTGTGGGTATACTAAATTAATCTTAATATTTTTGAAGCCGTAAATACACTTTCTCATTACACACAATTTTTTTTTCTAATTGCAGCACTTTAATTTAGATTACCTAATACATTAGTTATTATTGATTTGCCTACACTAAGTTAGTTTCTTATTTTAGTTTATTGTAACATGCATAGATTTAACTTTATTTCGAAAGTAGAATGATCCGTTTCTTATGTGTCAGGAAACGAAAACCAAAATACGTAATCGTATTGATAAACAGAAGCGTCTAAAAATACATTAATAGCGAACATGTTTACATAGCGATTGCACGAAAACAAAGATATAAAAACTTAATGGAAGTACGCAAAGCTGTTAATGAAAATCTGAATGAATTTTTCATTTCAACGAATTTTATAAAAATCTCTTTATTTTTTATATTGGTAAATTGGTTTCTCGCGCGTAAGCGCCAAATGAAATGTAGTTTTCAGAAATCCTTTCAAACTGGATTCATGTTGCAACATCAAAATAAATAAGGATTATATTGTAAAATTGAATAAATACGTCCATATTGGTACCATTAATAACACGACGACATTGATTACATGCATATAGCACACACATACATTAATTTACTATACATGTTATATACATACACATACACAAATTTTACTTCTTAGAAAGGTAAATGTTTGTGAGGGTGAATAGATGGTTGGACATTTGTTACTTTTTTACGCAAATTCTACAGGTCAGATTTGGCCGTTTGGCACAGATGGTTAATGACCTGGATTATCACATAGGACACTTTACCATTTACTCTAAACCGAGCGGCCGAGGCCTCGTGAAAACTGTAGTAAATAATAACGAGTGAAACCGCGGGGCTCAGCTAGTGTCATATAAAATTGTTAATATCCAGACCCAGAAAATATATCATTCATCATTTAGTTATTTATCTGGTAATCGTAACTGCCGAGGATCGAGTCTGGCTGTGGGTATGATGGCAACTCGGCATAAAAAGTCATCAAAGAACTGAAAAAAATGGATTTTTCAGGCATAAAAAAAGCCGTTATAAAGTCCATACGGTTCTTGACTTTTCCAAAACACGTAATTACTACAACATGAACAAAATATATACGGAGTAGAAGCAAGTTAAACTAAACCTATATTTTCTAACTGGATCGTGGTCGTAACTGAGTTACCAATTTATTCGGCAGCGAAGTTATCTTTTGGAGCCTAGTCACCTCGCAACTCAAATTTAGTTTCGGTCGTAGCAGAAATGTTTATACAATTAACGGGAGACGAGCGCATACGGGAACAAATCTATACACATAAATAAAATTGTGCCTGTTTTTGATTTCAAAATAATATTTTTGCTCAATGCATATGAAAGTATACACGATACCTATAACAAAAAGCAATTTAAAAAATCTCTCTGTCAGTCTGTTTGGCTGATCTCCTAAATGGCCTGACCGATCTTGACGGGACTTTCACTAGAAGATAACTGAAGATCTAAGGCGTAAAAAAAATACTTTAATTTTTGAAAAAGCATTAGCGCGCGCTCCAGGCGCATGCGGCCGCCGTCGCGGGAGCGCCGGGTATCACTTATGATTAAATGTGTATGTCCTTTTACTTCTTTAACGCAACTGAAACCGCAGGGATTAGCTAGTTCATACATAATCGCGGCTTTAAAATGTTATAATAATATTTATTGATATTTATAATAATAGTTATGATTTTTTGAGTTATCTTTGAAGTGATGCAATAATAAGAGAGATAAATCTTCGGAACGGACCTGGTCCAAAATAAATTACTTTGAACACCCAAAATAACAATTAATTAAAACGCGTCGTTTTTACACCCGTATATCTTTTTCTGACATGTAGAATAGACTATCAATTGGAGAGGTGGCTTCCGATGACACTGGAACACTTTTTAGTAGAGGCAATACGGGAGTAGGAATTCTCTTGTTCACGAATTATTCAATTTGCAGTTCGCACTTGGTCAGCGCAGTGAACTAAACTCTTTTGTCTCAGAACAACAACAATTTCAAGTGAATTTAAATAAATTATCATTAAATATTAACCCAACATCTACGTTCGCTTATTTACCTACTTAAAAATAAAAAGAAAATATTTTTTTAATCGAACCCTGATTGAATGCGGATCTCTGAAAAAAACAGGATCCAGCAGTTTGCCAGATGCTTTAAATGAATTAAAATGATCGCTGAACGTAGCCTTAGCAATGAACAGCGAACTAATCTTAAACGGAGAATTTCTATTTGCCGTATCTAAGCTATTCGTTGAAGCGTCTGCAAAGATCGGTAATGAGAACGAACTGCGATAAACAGTCGTTAGCTAACTCGTGCTACACTCATTACCAATCCAACTAACAAACTGGCAAGAATAACTCGGGAAAGCAAATACTGGTTGCTGATTAATTCTAGATTTATGTTGTGCAACGATGTAGCAGGTCTGAGCGCCGGATTACAAATTCATATAAGCGATCACTGTGGCTTACGTGAAATTAATGTCGAGGTTCTACCACCTTGTAGATCGACTCCGGCGGCACCACTACCTTACCGATTTCTACTTTTTAACAGCAGTATTCAGCGCTGTGTGTGATTGCAGCGTATGCTAAGGGAGATGTACTTAAGCGAGGCGTTCCAACTTAGTCCTCAGGGGTAGCAACGCATCTGTGGCCGATACCAGGTAGGACTGTGATCATGTGCTGATTACAGATGTCCATGGGCCGCAGCGGTCACTTAACAAGTAGGATGCATGCTCGTTTGCTACTTCCATTATATAAAAAAACAACTCCGAATAATCTGAATATTGTATGTATGTACTTATAATCGATCGTAAACGACAGCCGTCATTTCCTCAATAGATGAATATAATTCTAATTTAAAAAAAAACATTGCAAGAATAGTTATCACTCACCCGCATATCAATTGGGGTAGATTTTAAATAAGACGTTCCAACTTAATCCTCACTTAACAATCTAGCTGACATAGAATTTTAATCATATTTGGAGTTGATGGCTGGCAATAACTTTTATCCTTAGATATAAGAGTACTCTCGTATGTATTTCACGCATTATCTAAATACTAGTATAATTATACTTCTGATCTGGCTGCACGCCTTTTTGTACCAATGCTAACGCTAAAAACGCTTCCCCATAGTAGATTTTCTCCTGTCGTGGGTGACATGGACACACAAAGACAGATACACGAACATCCAGACGCAAATAGAAATCTAAATTCATCATTCAGTATCTGTCTGGCCGGGAATCGAACCCGAGACCCACTACGCGCCAGACCGGTATGGCAACCGCTCCGCCAAGCGGGTCATCAAACCGTCGGGTTTAAACCGTCAAAAAACCTAATACTACCAATTACTTAAGCGCCCTCGTTCTTAGAGATTACCATTAAATAAATAAGTAAACATTCAAATACAAAGTCAGTTAGCAACATAGTATCAGTATTCAGTAACACAGGGTAAGTTTTGAGTTCCAATTTCACATTCACAAATCGCCCGAGTTTCCTCGCGGTCACAGTTGGGTAACTTTGTTTTGTTCTGTACATTGTCTAAACCTAATACATAAGTTTATACTACGTAATGCTAAATACAGTTATTTACTAAGTAGTAATTGTACGTTGGCCAAAAATGAAACAATGTTTTTATACCATTCACATGTATTGTGTCAATGGCTGAAAGCTACTTTCAGTTCTGCTAAATACAATTATTATTACGACAATTATAAATAGTTACGTAAATAAAGGTAGAATATAATATTATCACATAATTTTCAACAGATAATAAAAATGAGATTCATTCCATTAATATTTTGTTACATAATTATGTACTTAGTAGGTACCTATACCTTCAAGTATCCAAATTTTGGGTTTTAGTAAGTAGATTTGAATAAATCGGGTGGAATTTGGTAATAATCTGACAAAGAATCGCGTTATTTATGAGGCATACTCACTATGCTTCTAATAATAACTTCTGTAAATTTTCTTAATCCGATGATTGTTTCAAGTTCTACAAAATACCGACTAGGCAACTCTATTTTTTAATACCATACGATCTACTGACGCAAAGGTGCGTGGCATTACGCCAGCATTACAAGAAAATAAATAACAATAGTCCACTTTGTAATTAACATAACTAAATTAACCTGTGAAGAGAAAAATGTTGAACACTTGAATATTTTCGGAAAGCATTTAAATAATTAATTCCGTGGATAGACCATTGCTCTTTTGTTTAGTGTCCAAATTACTAAAATGCATTAGATACCTGCATGAAACAAAGAGACAATAGGAAGTGGCACGTGGGCGAATTGAGACGACTACCAGTATGATCAGTTTAACATACTTAACGTCAGTGCTTGTCAGTCATTGAGACACGTAAATTTTGTTTTGTGGGTGTTAAAATTTTGTAAAACTTTGTAAACGTGCCTCATTTATTGTTGACAGACAACAAATATAAATGCAGGTTTTTATTTTTACGCATACGCTAAGATACTGATTTCTATATGTGTTTGGTTGCCTACACCTGTTTCCCTAATCGGCTCGAATGCTTCCTGTACTCTTTCTTTCATGAGATAGCTGTCTCTGCGTGCGTAACAACTACGAGTTATTTAGGTAGATATTTATTGTTTTAGCCACAAGTGTGCTATTACTCTAAAAACTCTATTAAAACCTACACTCGATTCTATATGGGTATGTGTCAACTTTTTAGTGGTGATTGAAAGTTGGTTGAACTATTTCGGGTTTGTTAAGGCGCTGATCACGTATAGCTTCTCTATAGGATCCCTTTAAGTGTGTCATAAGGCCCTCAAATTATGTTTAAAATAATAATTTTGATTCAATGATATGATGATTTATGGATACTGCGGTCGCCAAAGAAGTTTTGTCGTAGTAACCACGGTAGACCATCCAGAATCCACAATAATAAAAAATCCAGACTATAACCAGTACGTACCAGTACGTATAACCAGTACGTGCTTGTAGCATTGACTTATTTACGCTTTCTACAAAAATCGCGGAAAAAAGGACATGGTGCTTAGATAACACAACATGGACATCACAAAAAGTACTAATTTCTTTAAAGGTGTAATAGATAGATATACGTCACTATAACTTTTTAAGTAGCTAAATGTTCACAAAGCATAATTGGAGAAAAATCCTACCTAATACAGAAGAATTAAAAAATCTTACACATATAAACATACATAAATTAAATTCTACGAATATATCCGTTATATTTAATTTTATTCAACAAGTATCACATCCACACGTGGTTTGAATACAAAAATATTTATTCCCACGAAGGTCGTCCTTGTAATAAAATTAATATTCTACGTTACCCGCCTTACAATCACAATGTTAAGTTTAGCAGTTCACAAAGTGATGTGTCGAAGAATCGAGGTGTCTAGAAAATGTAAAGTAAAAAGAACCATTTTTTATACTTATTTAAAAACAAGATGATCCCCGCGGTTTCACCAGCGTTTGAAGAGTAAATCAATAAATATGTCGCGAGATTGACACGGCGATAAAACAAAATAAATGTATCCCACGGGAACCGCACATTTTC
>DWPV01007353.1:0-10758 GCA_018251915.1 Urbanus proteus proteus
TTGATTTTTTTAAACAATAAAAGAAACAGCATTAAGCGCAGGCGATTTATACGCTCGTACCTAATGTTTGACTGAGTTGGTATGTATTAAAAATAGTACTGGTATATGTATGAAGTCCTGATAGCATCCTCCTGATGGCTCCGCGGAGCTCTGGGGCTCGTCAGAGCCTTTCTGGAGGCTGCCGTACACCCATTACATCATTTTTCCTTTACTATAGTATACACTTACATTGTAACATGATTATTAACCGTTATTTAAAGAATCCACGAAACTTTTTCGTTTATATTAGGACTCCGTCAAAAATTTCGCTTTTCAAAAAGGGCTCCATTAGCAAAAATGTTTGAGAACCACTGACATACTAGCATAATGGCATAAGAACTTACTTTAAACGTTGTGTTTTAGTACCTACATACCAAACATTTTAACGCTTATTGATAAAATCCATGTTTAATTTTATTAATAATATTATTTCATGACAATTATAAATACAACCTGAATGTACCTATTGAAACTTACCAATCGATATAAAAAAATAAATATTTAAGAAATCTTAGGTCACCGAGTAATCCATGATAAGATACGTTATAAGCAAATAAGATTGCATCGAGCTTTCGAATGCAGTCAGAAAGTATGACCTCCTAGCAACTCATCTCATCCGCTTACCATATTCCTAAAAAATGCAACTAGTTTATGCATTTACATCTTGTTTGTCTAGAATTCTAGATCCTGACTTAATAAATGCTTCTTCTCATAGACGAGTTTTATTTCGACGGCACCAGAGTCACACTATCAGTCGTTTTAGTATACATTGTCATGTGCATTTATCTTGCTGTGATTTAGTTTGGAAGGTAGACGTGTCCGAAAAAAGTTTTCTAGGTATTGAGAACCTGGCTATGCTGGGCTTATATGAGGCGTTTTAATTCGTGCCTCATGATTGAGGTGACTATAGCATTAATATACCTCAATTTCTTTGTTCAAATGAATTACCTACAAGTTGAACTCTTTAAGATTACTCGTAAGTCAATTAAAATTGGGTCATTATTTTTTTTTCAGTTAATACATATTACAGACGAGCATGCAGTCCATTAGATGTCGCCATATACATATGTAATCAACTTCAAACAATAAAGTCGTACAACGGTCGTATTAAATTGAAAAGATTTGAGTAGTATACCGTACCCTTCATACTAGACAGCAGCACTGAACATGAACACTGCTGTTATAAGGCGGAATAAGTCTGACGGTGTCGAAGAAAAAGGAGAAGCTCCTATTTAAAACTGAATATACGGCACAGTCAAGAGGTAGAGACAAGTACATATTGATTCAAAATAGTACCAGAGTACAAGATTATTCTATGATAGTACGATAGAGCTTATAAAGTTACATGAAATAAAGGGCTTGAACGCCTTCGAAGGTCAACTTAAATCATGGTCGTGAGGACATAAAGTGAAGGTCAAAGAACCATGCGAAGGAAACATTAATTTAGTTCCACAATATTTCAATACGAAAATCATTAACTCGGGTAGCAGTAACAACGGAATACGTTGAATAAACAAAAAAACTCAACATACATACATTGTTTACGATGACCCGACTTTTAATACATTCTAACCCTTATTATAAGGGAAGAAGGACTATGCAAAGCGTCTTGGTGAAGTGTAAAAGTATAATATAGCTACGTTTAAAGACACCTGTGTTACGCATCCAGTGAAGAAAAAAGCTCTGCGTATCAGTGTGCATTAAGACAGAGTTATATGGATAGGTTTTTATGGTTTACTAGCGTATTAAATTAAAATAATGTTTTTGTTTGAAATAATTATTTCAGTAGTAGGCACCATATAATATAATTATAAATAATGTATGAATAAAAAAAGTAAAATATGCCAGATATAAAAAATGGATCTCCAACCAAGTTACAGTTACAATACAAGATAGTAAAAACACGAAACGTTCTTATTTAAAAGACATAATTTATCTAACAATTAAATAAAATATTCCTGCAAAATAGAAACAAGACGTGAACCGTAATTGATGATTTATACGAGATAAATTTCGATAACCACTAGATAACTCCTATAGTTGAGTTGGTATTTTATACAAACAACACCAGCTAAAGATCCAATCATCTAATGGTGTTATTTTTGACTAGCTATGTTTGAGCAAACTTTGCGTTAATCTGACGCAATTCAATAATGGAATCGTTAAATTTAAATAAAACTGGGAACAAGGAACTTAAAATAATTATTTCATTAATGTAAGACACTAGGTAATCTTATCCTTTGTTACGTTACCAAGAGGGAGATAATATAAGTTTTATATAAATCGGGAAAAGAGTTAACGACTATTATGAGCCAACAATTCTTATTCATAGATTTTACAAGCACTAAAAGTGTGTATAAACGTAATTACCATTAATATCAAAGTAACAGTAATAATTTTATGCTTTGAAATATCGCTTACGCTTGATAATGTCATTAAAAGTTAATTCAACTTCAATAATTGCGTTTAATATTTTACAGTAACTGAATTTTCTAATGTGGATAAGCATTATTAAAACATATAATTGTATAAATTAATACTTAACAGGTTGAAGGTACCTACTCCATTACTTACATTTTCAATTTCTTTGTTACAACAAAGAAATGTCGTTAATTACAAATCAATATGTAATTAACAACATTCTGCAGTGACGTCAATGGATCAGTGGAAAAATTGCAACAACTTAAAAGTTTTGCAAGCAAATAAAAACACATTGCCACGTGTAACCACTAGCAAGTCATAAAAACAATAGAGTAATAGAACCGGCCACCAGAGTTCACTAGACTTGTCTTACGTAATATAAAACTTACCTACACTGCGGTTACTCGGTTACCCATCTAACCGCATCCATACTATTCCAACGTAGCACGCTAGAGGGAGACGGGTAGATCTTTTATCTCCGTCCAACAGCGGTCGGTCTCTGCACGTGTGTCATGAAAACGGGTTTCGCCCGCGGACGGCACAAGATTTTATTAATTTGTGTTTCTTATACATTCTGTATTTCACCTCTTGAGCCTTCTGGTACCCTGGTACTTGGATCATCGATCTCATTGATAACAAATTGCCCTCCTTTGTTCTGTCTCTTCGAATCCCGATGCAGTTTGTCGTTTTTGTAAGCATTTGTCATGGCCTTGTAGTTTATGCGCGCCTGGTGTGTTTCGCTGTTTAATTTTGCATAATTTATTTTACGCTGATCTCCTATTTTAACTAACAAAAACAGATGCATAATTAACCTATATGGAAAAAACACAACATTACTCAAATTATTATGTAGGTATATAAAAATAGTTGCTTTGTAAGTGCCTAATACAATCCTTGTTATAGGTACTTATTTAGATTAAAAAAATCCGGCATTGAGGATCTCTTTTTTGCAACTTTTTTGTAGAATCCCTTGTCATAGCGCTCCGGAAATACCTCAGGAAGAAGTTCATTCTACATCTTGCACATCCTTGCAAGAAATACCGCGCAAACCGAACTTTACCTTCAAACGTTTAGTTTAAGCCGATTGGCCATTTGGCAGACCTTTTGATACAAGTACCCCTAAACTTAAAGTAGTCACTTCAGTCATAGTATAAGGAGACTTCAGTGGCGTAATCGAACCACGGGGAGTTCTATATTCGACACAATGATCCAAAAGACAAGTGAAACGCGGTTATAAATCAAATCTTTATTGCCCATCGTTTCGCCTACGTGGCATGTGTTTAAGTTTGCTTGAGTTTCTAAGACTTTTTAGGGCTTTTTTACACCCGGTCATCAGATGAATTTGCTTGTTTGTTGCAATCCCTTAGTATAGACACCATCTATTTGTAGAAAGAAAATAAAGGAGTCTTTAGGTAGCGCTACATTATAATTCCCAAGCGTGGATGTTAACGTCAAACAAACATCTCTGAACCAAAACGAAAAGTTAACTTCAATTAAACGTTCTGACGACCCGCGTGGCAGAACGGTTACCATACCGGTCTGACGCACAATGGGTTCTGGGTTCGATTCCCGAACAGATAGACATATAAATGATGTCAAATGATGATGTGAGTTAGATTTCTGTTGTCGGTCTGGGTGTTTGTGTATTCGTGTATGTGTCTGTCTAGGGCAACGGATAAAAATCCTACTGTGGGGCTACGAGGGTAGAATGCGTTTAAAAAAAAAAAGAAAAAAACGTCCGGCCGCTAACCGTATCCCTCTGGAACCGATGGTCATTGCTAGCTTTGTAGATCCACAAGTCAAATCTATTTATAATCCGAAGGTATGTACTTCAGTAAGTGAATCAGTTCAAAACCAGTACAAAAAGCCTAATCTAGTTTTTCTCAACAGATCGTCCATACTCCGAGTCCGACGTTGAGAGACCAGCACCCGCCCCGCCGCAGCAGTGTCGACGCTCCGCATCATCTCCTCCCCTCGCCCTGACCCTGGATTCAGACCTGGAAGACGATGTCTTCGTGAGCCCACGCACTGACAATGGAAACGACCCATTCTCCACGCGACATCTGGATATATTCAGATATGGGAGCCAGCGTACCCCAGCTGGAGTGCTGTTGAGCCCGCGACGGGAAAGGTCATTCACTTTCTCGGTGACCAGCGAGAAGCACTGGCGTGACAAAGGCGGGACGGATGTCGCTGATGGCGCTGATGTGGTAAGTCAGATTTTTATTAAATTTACAGAAAAAGTTAAAACAGTAGGTAAATTTTGCCTGGCCGTTATCAGTAGTATAATAAAAATAGTAGGTAGATATTAAATGTGTCCCTATAGTCCCGGGACCAGAATAGAGTTACGGTATCCCGTGCCTATCGTAAGAGGCGACTAAAATGGGGCTTCCAGGGTTGCGGGCGGCTAGATTGGGAGCTCGAAGCGTCCATCCAGCGACCCCGGAAAGGACGGCGGTATGTGTGGTCGCGTACCGTCGTAAACACCCGCAGGTGCTGGGTGAGCAGATGCAGAGCAGAACCTGAAAGAGCGCAACGCCCGCGCTCGGAGGACTTCAGCGATGGTCTGACAAAGTTCCCAGACTCCTCCACATAGCGCTAAGGACGGCCACCGTTTTAGTACGGTAAAAATCCCACAAAACCCGGCGTCGCTCCCAAGGCACCGGGTACCTTTTGAAGGTTTCCCCCTCGTCAACAAAAAAATGAACATAATATATGGAACACGAAATGACAATAAACAAGTAGCAGAACATTTAAAAGTACTTTCAGGCTTCAGTGAAACTGTTGATCCACTCTATGAGTTTAAAATTTCACAAATTTGAACTTGGACCTCGGTATAGAAGTTTTAATTTATGTTAAAGTAAAATAAACTCTATAGAAAGAATACTTTTTTTTAAACATAATAAGTCTATTTTAATTAAATTAAATATTTAAAAAAAAACTTATTACAAACTAACTTATAAAAGTAAAACTAAAAATTACAACTAAAACAATCTATTATAAATAAAATAAACCTTCTAAAATAACCTTCCAACGCATATACTCGTACATAACTCATAACGTGCATGCAGCACATTAGGATGACGAAAAATACTATTTACCTACTATTAAATACGTTACATAGTCCGTACAACTGTAGTAATAGTATTATATTTGTAGTATAGTAACAAAAACGACATCTACGCCGCAATGAACAATCCCTGCCAACACGGTTCATTAGGGCTGCCAGGTTACTTAAAAAAAAAAAAAAACAAAAAAAAGGTTACTTAGAAATTAATTTATAAAACTTACTGAAAAAATACTATCCTAATTATTATAAATACGAATGTCTGTTTATTTGTTTGTTTGAATGACCTTATCTTTATCTACTCAGCCGATCGTTATGAAATTTATACCTAAAACCTACTTATTTTTATACATACGTCCTCTTGATAAGAATGACATGCATTTGAATTATATCTGAATGAAATGAGTAATTGCTTTTTTTTGAGCTTACTATTAAATACTTCATACTTACTATATTTTATAAATATTACCTCATTTTTATTTTATTTACATTATCTGCGTATTATACATATCTATCTTAGCCCATAAGAGTAGCGCTAACGACGTAGGTATCTATTTTTTGACTTGAGATAGAACCCTTCTTCCATACATACAAAACATACATACATAAATAGTTACATACAGTCTATGGACAACAGTGATCATACATCCGATGAACTGCGAGCTCTTTATAACTTTAATTATATAAAAAGTAATTAATTATTTTGTCTGTCAGCCCTAATTAACATGCCTAGTCATTTTTCTACTCTCTGCTAAACCTTTGTTCGCTTTTAGGTATGAAAATGATTCATTGAGTCGATGAACTGTCATACGGGGATATAGCACATTGTAGTCAATATTTTTATGTCTTTTACGCTTTTGTTGCACGAGTTATTACATGTATTCTTGCTGTTACTTATATTTATGTTCAAATATTTGTTTGTTTATAAATGTTGCATTAAAAACATAACAGATTAAAGTTGATATTTTCATAAGTAATATTTAGACTCTGTAAGTTATGATAATGAAACCATGCAATAAGTAGGTATTATTTGTAAGAGACAGATTAATTACATGTTATATTTATAAAACTAAGTGTCACTTGTTTAAATAAATGAACAATAAAACTAGGCTTTGCAACGCCTGTGCATTCATAAAAGTACCGGAAATGTTTCTATCACTCAACAAATTGCTATTTCAAATGATCAGGCGTTGTGTCGTTAATATTCCTTGTAACATAGGTAGGGTACAATACAAATTATATAGTTAATGGTACAATAAAATAAAAAGTGCTGACTGAAACGGAAATTAAATCTTCAATACGCACCGGTTTACGCTCAAATAAAATTTAGTATCTGAGTGTTTTTGTTGTTATAGCTACATTAGGGTGGAGAAGGATTTTCTTTAGATTAGGTATCCGGAATACGACAAATACTACAAAAAAAGTAAGAAGTTGATAGATTTTTTTCATAACTTATTATTGAGAATACGAGAAAACAATAAATTTAGGAAATATTAAAAAAATACTTATATCATTTCGTCAAAATTCTTTATCAACTAACCTAAAATTTGTTTTACTCTAACATACGTAATAATTTCGCTGCGATGTGACATTTGCGAAATTACCTGTATAACATTAATTTAACTGGCAAATTACGTTTATAATTTACAGTATTAAGCCGTAAATTCATAAGATTCTCAATTGATTTACAGAGACACGGAAGTACTTTAAATCACAGTTGTCCCACTTTGCATTCAGCCGACCACTGTCTTTGTAATATGAAAATTTATATGCACGCATCGCTAACGCATTGGCAAATATCCAATTTTTAAGTATATTTCTGATTCTAAGTGGGATACTGTGTCAATTACACTCAAACCATAGTATTAACGCTGTGGTAAGGTGGTCATTGCCGCTCATGGACATTAGATTTTGTAATAATTAAGTCCGAATAGGTTTGAAGTCCTACATAATAAGTGGCCTAAATGCAAAGCTATGCGTGATGACAGATCAAAACTATAGCTCTTGATAATGCTAATATGCAGATAACATGTATACGAAAAGTTGTGATGCAATGAAAAGTTAAAAACCTTCGTGAGACATCGTCCCTGTTTTTACAAAATGCGTTCTTGGTGTCATTAGAATAGATAGGTTCTTGATAAAAAAAAAATATAGCTAATGTAGCGTTATTTTAACTAACGCTGTATTGACCTCTTTATATAATCCGATGTTATTGTCTAAACTATAAATATACTGTAATAATAATTTTGTTTAATCCGTTTCCGTTTGCGGTTTTGCGGTTAAGGTTTGTCGTTATGATAAATATTTTAACCAAGAATGAACGTTAAAGTAAGCGTCTTTGTTAAAATACGATTGATTTGAATACAGGATGTTGGTAATAATGTATTCATAATATTACATATGCATTTAACCGTTGATAAGAATTCAAATGACAAATGGACACGTAGTCCACCTGATGATAAGTAGCCAGTGTTACTGATACTGGCTTTAAAGTCTTTAAACTAAAACGCAACTTTACACTAGGCTGACGACCCGCGTAGTGAAGCGGTCTGTCGCGCAGTGGCTCCCGGGTTCGATTCCCCGTACGAAAGATATCTTTATGATAATTTTTATTTTCTGTTCACTCACAACACAGAAGACAATCCTACTATGGGGCTATGAGTGTAGAAAGCGTTTTTTTTAACGCTCGAGACCGCTCATCCTTACTCATGTAACCGACGTTTTGTAACTTTTTAGACTTTAGACCATAACATTTAAGCTGGTACAACTTTATGTCAACTTCGGCGGTACCACCGCCACATCTATTTCTACCTTATGATAGCAATGTAGCGCTGCTGTGTTCTGGTCTGAAGGGTGTGGTAACGGTGACATACTTATCCGAGGCATTCCAGCTCAGTCCTCAGGGGTAGCAACGCATCTGTGGTCAACCTCAGGTAGGACCTTAATCTTATTAGGGTTGATTACAGATGTCCATGGACGGCAGTTGCCACTTACCATCAAGTGGACTGCATGCTTGTTTGCTACTTCGATCATATGTATAAAAAAACCCAGAACACAGAAAAAATACCTCTATGGGGCTATGAGTGTAGAAAGCGTTTTTTTAACGCTCAAAACCGCTTATCCTCATGTAACCGATGTTTATGTAACTAACTTTTAGACCATTACAAAATACATACCCTGTTATACTTCGAGTTCTAAATTTCTGCATAACTACGAGTATTATACTAGGTACAAATTCTGTACCCATTCCAAATTTTCAGTAAACATAACGCTGTCATCGCGGTGAATATTAATTTAAACACGCCTAACATAATTGCGCAATCGCTAGATCGTAAACAGACTATTTTTGTTACCAAGTGTACGAGTATGTCGGTTTATTGGTTTTACTACATTAAATAGATTATAGAAGTAAGTCAGATAGTGTATGGATTTACGGTTAAACAAATTGGTTATTTATTATCTGACAAAGTTATTTAACTATGTAATTTATTATATGAATTCCCTGGGTATTTTAACACTGTGAAGAATTTATACCTAGCATTTGTAATCAGACAGTTCAAATTTGGTCATAGTCGGGGGCTAATTTTGATTATAGGCATACTGAACATTATCGTCCGACGCAATGAAATGCAACACACGATATTGTTCACAATGCTTGTTTTATTCTTTTTCTATATGCGCCATCTGCATTCTTTAATCTGTGACATCTTAAATAGGTCAACGCATTGTGTCATATGATGTGATGTCTACTCGATTATGTGTACGGATTATTTTAAAACATTCATAGTAGCTATGATTTATGAGTTATTTCACAATCGAATGTGTGTAGTTGTGTAAACTATGTCGATATTTTTGGACATTTTTAGAACATTGTCTACAAGATACTTACAAAGGGACAACTTATTTGATACAATGTTTTCCAGCCAGGACTATTTTAAATATAAATTAAGATTTATGCTCTGTGGTTTGCGCAATGATATGTCCAACTAAGACCGTGTTGGTCTATGGTATTGTAGGTACACTTTATCCGCCATATATGATTCTCGTGTGTGATAATTTGTGTACAAAAAAATCCATTCATAATCTTCATTTGGCGTACTGTAAGCTTCCTTACCTTTTTATTTACTGATAAAAATATAGCAGACAATATATCAAAAACCTTTTATTATCTAAAAACAAATGTGTCACTGTATGTGTGACATATTTTTTTCGTAACATTTTTTATTCACAAAGAAATATTATTGAAAAGCTCACTCCATACTAACCAAGCATTTCTTTTCAAAGCTGACTCTCAGTTCGGCTTTACGTTTAGTGTGAAATAAACTTATTTTAGTATTTAGTAGAGAATTAATTGCCCACAAAACATCAGGGTAGAGTTTACGCCTTATTGGACGGATTTGATGGTTGAGTTCCGGATTAACAACAATGACTCATTGTATTATGTTTAATAAAGTTATTTTATGTTGAGGACGCTTAAGGCGCCATCTTTTGAGTTTTTTTTTAAATAGGTTAGGTAATGTGCTGGTATCACTACATAGTATAAAACAAAGTCGCTTTCCGTTGTCTGTCACTATGTATGCTTAGATCTATAAAACTACGCAACGGATTTTGATGCATTTTTTAATAGACAGAGTAATTCAAAATGAAGATTTGTATGTATAATAACATCATTATATACATAGTAGAGAAACGTGCGAAGACGCGGGCAAAAGTTAGTTGTAGATACAGTACTGACATGCAATTCAGAGTTCCCCATAGTTACACTTTCCAATGAATTTACATTATTTAGCAATAATATAATAAAAGTGGTAGTATAATAAAACAAAATACTTTAACACATTTTGCTATAATTAAGTATAAAAGTGCACCATATCTAATTAATAGTGCTTCATAATGAAATTCCCGTAGAGAGTGTCGTCGACGCACGCAGATGAATACAAGAATTATCAGATTCCAAAGACCGAATTCAAATTAATTAATTAAATGTACATACGGGATTCAACGTTATAGCGCGAATGATAATTCTGGACGTAAAAAAATACCAAAAATTAGGTTAAAAATACCAAAAATTAGGTTAGGTTGAACCCTGGACCTTAGTATTAAAGCGCTCAAAACACTAGGAAAACGGTCATTGATAAAACCAGAACTAAACTATACATTACAAATACTAAACAGTTAAACTACACTAAATATAATATCTACCTCATAATTGTATCACATGCTCTATTTTC
>DWPV01007354.1:0-10758 GCA_018251915.1 Urbanus proteus proteus
CCTTTAAAAGTGCTTCTCTTAGTTCTTGATTTTCAGTGAAAGGGAGTGCTTGTTGCCTCATTTTCATATATGAGCTTCTAGCTTTTATGTTTGTCGGTACCAAGTTGTGCGGAGTTCAGCCTAAATCAGCCTTTTGGTTCACTGCAAGTTGTGGACACAGGTCTATCTTAATGAAGACTTTTACTAATAGTCAGTCACGCCTGATGTGTGTTGGTGAATTCAGTACATTAACAATGATACATTGGAAGATGGTGTTGCCCATCTCCTTAATTTTTTTTGAACTCCTCTGAAAAGATCCCTAAAAAGAGAGTGAGAGGTGCTCAAGACTGACACACACAAACGACGCTTTCCATCAAATAAGTTCTAATGAAGATTGCATGAAGATTTGTGAAAATTTTATTATCTGCTGCAATTTTAGCAAATATTTCACTTGTTTCGACATTTCCAAATTTAAATCAAACGCATTAATCGATACATGTGACACATTGAACCGTATGTGTTGTGGCTTTGTTGAATTCCGAGCGATTACAAATGTTAAGCAATAAATTGTTTGGGGTTTAGATGGGACAGCGTGTGGCAAATTTCCACGCCAATGAATGCATCCATTAATTAAGTGAAATGCATGAATGCATAGTCTAATGAATGCATATGCTTCTACTATGCATGTGATATCTTCTTAAATGCTGCTGTTGTACTTTTTATTTTATTAATTAAGACAATTATCGAGCCAGGAGCATTAAAGCATTAAAACTCATAAAAGGTTAAAGCGGTCCCTAGACATTCTTGTGATCTCCGTAAATAGAACAGGATTACCATTTGAGGACGATACAGTGATTGTCTCCGGCGTTTCTGCGCCGCTTTAATACATTTAAGGACTAACCGTCAGTCTACACTTTATATTAACGTTAGAGATCTTTTTCCTGTCATGTGGGTTTGTGTCTCGGTACTAGTCTCATCCGTTTGCATAAATTATCTTACCGTCGCTTCCACTTAACCCGCGTGCATGTAGCACGCATGGCATGAAATATATAAAAATACAGTAACAGTAGTGTAGTAATAAGACTGTATACAGGCGGGCCAGATCCGAACGCAGTCATAAACCTGCGTGACAGGAAAAACACGTGACTTCAAACAAAATACAGCAATACTTGAAAAGACCGAATGGGTCAAGTGTGTTTATCGAAACGCATGTTAAAATACCAAAAACGTCTATATGCAAATTTGGCCTTAAATTTACTTTTGACCCCATGAGACCCTTTGTGATGTTAGGCTGGCACTCTACCTTTTAATGGTAGATTGTTTGATGTACAGTTGCTGTGAAATATTGACGTTTTATAAGGCGGAACCAGGGCACAAAATTGGAACTAAAATTATAAGATAGGTTTTCCTGTAATCATGAGGAAAGCATTTGGAAACATATTTTAGTCTTAATGTATGTATTGAAATGAATTATCAATTCACCGTTTAGTCAATACTACAGTTATCACGTGGCTTTGTTTCTTTGGATCATGTTTACCACGGTAAAATATCTTATAGGCTTTTTAAGTTATAAGCTATTTGTGTGCCAACTTTCAACCACATCTGACCAGTAGTTTTTGCGTGAAAAAGACATCCATCCGGACGACATGGCTCTATGACAACTCGCTTGGCAGAGCCGTCACCATACCAATCTGACACGTAATGTGTTCCAGGTTCGATTCCCGGCCAGACACGTATCTGAATGATGAACTTAGGTTTCTGTTCTGAGGCTAGGAAATTTTGTATTCGTTTCTGATTTCAAGGCACATACAACACAACTTTCATCATAATATTATTAGCAAGATAAGATATTAGTACGATAAATTCTGAATGAAAAAAATATCTCCAAATCGCCTTGAAGCACGAATAATTCTAAAGTGAAAAAGTGAAACATTACGTCAATGGAGTAGCAGATTTTCTGCGCCATTTACCCTGAAGGCCAAATTTTTAGATGTTATGTTTATCAAAAGTCTACCCACATCTCAGTTAGACAGACAGCTGAATGTTAGTGTCATTCTTATTAATGTACCGTGAGGTAGAGCTGGCTCTACTTTTAGTTTTGTCAACTCCGTATATGTACAAATAAATAAAATTGAAGCGTTTGTTTATGATTTCAAAATAACAACTTTTAACTAAATGCATTTAAAAGTATATACGTTATCCTTAACTAAAATGCACAAAAATTGTCTGTCTGTCTATACATCTGTTTGGTTGAGGTAATCTTCTAAACAGCTGGACCGATTTCGACAGGACTTCACTGCATGATGGCTGAATGTCTAAGGCGTAACTTAGGCTACTTTAATTTTCGAAAATATTAATAAATATTACTTGTTTGCACTACTAAAAATGCAAAAACGTCTCTGAAGTGATTTAGTGCTATACGAAACTAGTTCTTAGAGAGCCGTCAAGTTGTGGCGTATTCACGAGAGATATTAATCTGACAACTATCTACCCGCAGGCCAGTGTAGATGTCACTCAGTCCTTCCTTAATACCGACTAGCGCAAACACATAGGTATACCTATAAAACTTACTAGTTCACAGGTTTGTTTATTTAGCCATCAGTATGCCTTTCACGCATATTTTAAGCACGTGGTCTTGTATATTTAGCTCAAACACATTAACATGACTGAAAAACTTGGTCACCCTGAACGCTAATGTCGATTATAACCTTCACCATGACGAATCAGATTGTAAGAATGGCTTTCTTGAGTTGAGTCATCATGAGATGCGAAGAATAAATATAGGATAATACCTACTAACTCCTTCAGCCCTACTTTTCGGTATGAGGTTTAAAATCTTCCGCTTTTTGTGGAAATAAAGTCCGTATTAGAAATGAATTATTTATACAAATAAATTAAATTGAAGTGTCTCTTTGTGATTTCAAAATAACATTTCTTTAACTCAATGCAAATTAAAAAATGTTTGTCTGTCTGTCTGTCGGTTTGGCTGAGCCAATCTTCTAAACGGTTGGACCGATTTAGACGGAACTTTCACTGGAAGATACCTGATACCTAGATATTTGGACATGTTATTGTTGTCCTCTGTACTATATAATCGGTCGTTATTTCATATTAAGTTACTGATATTTTTTAACAAGATAGCTATTTTAAGTAGCTAGCTCTTAACAAGATAACAAAGTACCTATTCTATTTTATTAGTAAGATACTCTAATTTAAGAGGCAGCTGTATGTCAATGAAAAAATACTCACGACAAAGTATTAAGCCTCTAACTAAAAGTTATTTCTTGCTCAATAGTAAAGGAAAAAATATAGAAAAATTCAAATACCTAAAAGATCTTCATAGCGACGTCAAAGGTGTTCAAAGAGATCCTCAGCAATGGTATATTGATAAAGAGGAATAAACAAACGAAATATACGAACAATGTTAAAACTTATTGCATTCCGCTTCCAAAATTCCGTTATTTGAAATTCATCTTTCATTTTACCTTCCTCAATACGTTAACCACCTCAAATATTTTATTGCGTTTGAAATTCGAAAAGCCGGATTCCGTTCCAAAGGAACGCCACGCGATACCACTGAAATCATCTTTGATATCGAAATCCTTGGGGTTTGGATTCGATCCAACATTTGAAACTTTATCAAATACAACAATCTTTATCAACCTTTAAAACAATTGAGAAGTATAGAAAGTTACAATATTAATGATAATTTTTTATATTTTTTTCACGGAGATTGAAAATTTGAAGTTTTAAGTTAATGCTAATGACATTTAAATAAAGAGTTAACTATGGCGATTAATATGTTTTGAGACAAAAATTTGGAAATAGCAATTTTTGGTCTGCAGAGACTATACGTCAGAAGGATTGCAAACGGGTGTGTTTGGTGTTTTACGACTAAAAACCTGAAATGAAAATGAAACGGTGACGGGATCGATCGTGAAATATCTTAATACAAATTGATAAAATTTAGGCAACGTAGCTGCGAATTATTATTATTATTATTTATATCATGTGAGTAGCAAACGAGATTGCAGTCCACCTGATGGTAAGTGGCCACTGCCGCCTATGGAAATTTCTAATAAACCCCAGACATGATCACGGTTATACTTGGGATTGACCACAGATGCGTTGCTACCCCTGAGGACTGAGATGGAACGCCTCGGATAAGTCTATCTCCCTGACAACACCCTTCAAACCAGAACACAGCAGTGCTTAACACTGCCGTTATAAGGCAGAAATAGGTGTGGCGGTAGTGCCGCCGGGGTCGAACTATATGGGGTTCTACCACCTTCAAAATATTTATGTCACTATGAATAAACCTATAGTGAAATCCATTGAATATGAGAAATATAATCAAACACGTGAAGGTAAAATTCACGATAATACGGAGATATCATGTTAAAATTCAATAGAAACGAGCTTTGTGGTTTTGAGAGGAAATATTATTTTCGGAATTCGAATTCGAATCGAAAACATCGATTTCTGGAATATGATGACTGAATGACTGAAATGCAATTTGACAACATCAGACCCAGAACAGACTTCTAAATTTATCATTCAAAAGTTCTTCCTGGAAGTCAAACCCAAGAACACTTCGTGACAATTGTTATGTCAACCGCTCCACCACGGGTCAACAAAAGTTTTTATCTAATCTAGATTGTATCATGTAAAATTAATTTCCGTACATGCAAATACCGGTTTCTTTCGGTAAACATATGAGTAATATGTTGTATATATCCAATTTACTAACGCATTATCTCTTTGCATAAAGTTCAAACAACTTTGCATTTGCGCTTTGTGGATTAAGTCATTTCAAATTTTCTTTATCTGTCTCATACGAGATATTCTTGGTATTTTCATTCGTTGTTTCTACTTGTTTTTGAAATTTCATTAGCCTTTGTGAATGTTAAGAGCATTTGGAGTTTATTTTGCTAAATCTTTATGATATGCGTTCAAATGTTGATGTGGATATTTGAAATGTATATTCAGAGACATTATATTAAATTACTGAAATTGAATGAATAAGGGTCTACCACATTTTTAATTATCTGATTCAATTGGAAGAAGATTATTCTTTACCTATCAAATACGGATATCTTCGCCATAAAAATATCCTATCGATTGTTATTACCAAGCTATCTTTATTGAAAGTCCCATCAAAATTGCATTACCAAAATATAGCCTTTAGCTGATAGGTGGTCTAGAATAACTTAAAATGGCATTTTATATTTTTTTATTAGGATAATGTTTTATAGATTAGCAGTTATTGCAGCCTGATATTTAAGATCTCTAAAACTCATAGACGTAAATCAACTCAAAGTTATAGAAGATTTAGTGAAGGTCGATCACAAATGCGTTGCTGCCCCTGAGGACTGATGTCTCATACGAAAGATTAGTGTCTCCCTAAGCCCCTATCTATTTAGTATTATAGACAGATTCATAGATAAAATACATATTGCCTAAGTTATATGCGTTTAGGTGACTAACATTTGATGAATGTCACAGACGTTGTACATAAAATTGAAGGATCAATTTTCTCGGCCTGTCAATAGCTCTTACGTCTGAAGTTATAGCTGGGAGAGTATGGGGTTACAGTTTAAGAGTCCTTGACTCTTCGTATATAGATCTCAATGAGATTTTGCGACGATCTTCGACAGATATAGACAGACTATTTCAAAGAGACTGGAACTTTTTTAATATTGCTCAACGTTCTTCTTGATCCAATCTTACTAATATTATAACGCGGAAAGTTTGTGAGAATGTATGTATGGATGGATGTTTGTTACTTTATGATTTACTAGTATTTACCCACAGCTTCGCTGGTAGGTAGGTAGCTGGTAAAGTAGGTATATTGTAAGTATAAAAGTTACTTTTCTATCCCTCGAGAGTAGTATCACTTTTCAGGATAAAAGGTCCTTTTTCAGACATCCGGCCAATGTGTGCAAAATTTCATAACGATCGGTTGAGTAGTTAAAGCTTCGATGAACAATACTGTTAGTATTGTTAGTTTTAGTTAGTATTGTTGATCGAAGAGTTAAAGCGTGAAGGCGTTACAAAAAACAAACGAAAAAATAAACGGACTTTCGCATTTATAATCTATAGGATTTATGGTGCCGCCGGACAAGAAACATTTTTTTTCATTATTGACCCACTTTTAAATAAGTATTTAGGCGTTGGATCGATCGACAAAACTGTTTATTTCAGAAGAAGTGATTGGAAAGCTCTTTAATCTAAATTTCCCCCTTGAAAGATTTTAGATTAGAAGTGGCCATTAGCATTTACGAAGGCACCGAAGTATATAAGAAGGTTCTTTATTTGTTTTAGTTGATTACACTTTTAGATCTATTAGATACTTAGATCTGTAGATTTTTTTTTAATGAAGGCCCAAACGAGCATGTAGTCCTGACGGTCACTGTCGCCCAAGTACATAAGCTAACTGTATATAGAACAGGGGTCTGTTTGAAAAACGCTTTTTCATTCATAGCCCTACAGAAGAATTTCCTCCTGTGTCGTGGGTACCACGGAAAAATTGTTATTTTGAAATCACATACAGACACTTAAATTTTATTTATTTGTATAGATGTGTCTATATTTGTGTTATCATTTTTCATTCACGAAATAGTGTTAATGTTTTATCGTGATAAGTGTTTATGATAAAACACAAAACTCACTTCAGAAATATAAGCTTATCTAATAAATAATGCTCTTCAACGAAAGATGGAGTGGGTTGTATGAAATGTAATCTGAACAAGCTGTCAAGGAAATTTCCTTCTTGTTCGTCTTTTCCTTGTCCAGCGTTCATATGTGTAATTTTAATGTACCAGTATATAATGTAAGCAGTGAGCGTAGTGGCTTGAATCTCGGCTTCTCAGAAATTTATTAACACTTGTTTTTACGGTGAAGAAAAATGTTGGAAGGATACATACATCTGACAGTTTAAAATTAGTTCTTAATGGATTATGCTAAAACAGTGTTGCTCAAAGTGGGCTATAAGGCCTTCCTCCGGGACCTAAAGGATCATATGGAGGTGGTGAAGCGAGAAAGGGCGCGATCCCTGATTTGTGATTTTGTCATTTTCGAAGAACCAGTGGGGTTTTATTTGCCGATCTATTTCAGAAACGTTATAGGATTTTTTCGATCTATTCTCTGTGTGCGAAAGAAGAAACAGGCGATAGTCAAAATAAGTTTGAAAACCTGTAGTCTAAACCATTTAACATAAAATAATAAATACATATAAATAATATACGAATTTTTTAATATGATCGAAGTAGTAAACGGACATGCAGTCCACCTGATGGTAAGTGGCCACTGGACATCTGTAATCAACCCCAGATAACAGGCCAGGCCAGGCCACAGATACGTTGCTACCCCTGAGGACTAAGTTGCAACGCTTCGGATAAGTATGTCCCAAACAGTTACAATAAGATTATTGGAATAGTTTCCAGGTCTAATTTTATTTCCACGGGCTGAGAAATTGAAGAAACTTCGCGAAAGAATAACTTCGCTAAGTCCTAAGACCATAGGATATTGGATCCGCTTTAATTCGCTCAGGATTTTATTAAAATCATTTTCGTCGAGGAAGGCGAGAATCCGAGTAAAGCTGAATATAAAAAGGTTTAATATTTAATTTAATTTGTGACCTAGAGATTATTTTCTATTGAATCGTGAACCTATGATCTCCGGTTACTATAAATTGGTTTATATTGCTAAAGGTTCAGAATCGAATTCTAGAAATGGCTATTATTATCTGTTTAGTGTTATTGCTGCACGATCCTCTATTATGGATTAGGTAATACATGCTACGTGAGCGAATGCGAAGCGAAGCGATGCGGCACAAAAAAAAACAAACAATCGATATCCATTGGGGTCGTACGTGCTCAAAATGATATGCAAATCAAACGTCGCGTGATTTGATAATATGTCTATAAAACCTATATGCATTTTCCAACAAATGGCAGCGGCGATCGTGTGGCGTGAGTTGCGTTGCGTTGGACGGATCCCCCGCATTCCTCCAAGCCCCGCATCGTACCGCCTCGTAATGAATTGTCACAGTGACAGTTTGACAAGTGTCGACTCCAGTAGCGATGACTCGCATCTGATTGCTTCGCACTGCTTTGCAATCGCGTTCGCCTTCGAAGGACGTAGCCTTAATGCTTTCCGATCATTACGATCTGTGAACTACGTGAGGCAAGACACTTATCCCATTTGGGGTTGATTATCAATGTTACTTACCATTAGGTGCGTGGTATGATCATTTGCTAGTACAATTCCATTTCAAATACAATACAATGCGATGAAAATATTTGGACTTTGTTCCACTCCCATCGCATTTAGGAATTAGGAATCTACGGTTTGCATTGGCCAAGTGAAAATTGGTAGACTTTACACACTTTTACACCTTTTTTTTAAAGACCACTTAAGCTCCATTGGAGTCTCTTGCGCTGCTTCTTTTTCATAACTAAATATCTTCCGAAGTGGTGGTAGTGAAAACATAATATTAATGTCCTTCAAAAAAAATTCTTGTAAAGAATCTATTTTGAATAAAATATTTTTATTTTTGATTTTTGCTTATTAGCGTTTCCTACCATTTTTTATTTTTTGCTATTAAAGCAAGTGATATTAGTTCTAATATGATTATAACTTTAAAAAAAACCGGTGAACTGCCTGGGATTCTAACCTCGATTCCTCCGCTTTTCAACCAAAAGGATATCATTGCTTACCAGGGTTCCAACAGGAAAATGCCTAAACCTTACACGTGTAGATGACCAAACATAGGCACGGAACTCTCATAAATAAAAGCATTAATAATGCCCGAACGAGCACTTTCCGTTGTATGCTCATGCGGAGACGATGGGGCATTGTGCTCCCATCTAGGTTAATTGACAACCTGACGAGTCAAGGGGTATTTAATGGGTGTATTCTTTTGTTACGGTACAGAACATAAAGTTATTATTTTTAATTAATTTGTATTAATTATGTTAGGTACAACCACCAACTTAAGTCTTTATTACATCATTAGCCTTTGCCCACGACTTCTCTACTTTATAATGGATGTTGTTATACATATAAACCTTCCTCTTGAATCACTCTATCTATTGAACCGCATCAAATTCCGTTGCGTAGCCATTTAGAGTTTACCTCAGCCAAACAGACAGACAAAAAAATAAATAAATGCATATTTGTCATTGGTATCGTGTATACTTTCATATGCATTGAGTAAAAGTTTGTTATTTTGGAATCATAAACAGACTGTTCAATTATATTTGTTTGTATACATATAATCAATATATCAATGAGCTTACAATAATGTTTTTTATAACAATTACCTCTCACTATATTTATGCTTCATTATACATAATCATTCCGCAAATCGGTCAGTTCTAGCCACCTAACCATTTTTCCAAGCACGCAGCCCTTTACGAGGTAACGTACTATAAATTGATGTAATTTAGCTCAATTCGACGCTAACGCATTAGGTATTCCGAACATGGTTAGGCACCGTGCTTTAACAAGGTTTATTTCATATACTAGCTGATCCCCGCGGTTTCACTCGCGTTAAAAAGTATAAAGGAATACTTATCTAAATATAGGTAACACCCCGCGCTCCCGCGAGGGGGTCCGCGCGTGGCGCGCGCGCTAATGCTTTTTTCGAAAATTTAAGTCTATATTACGCCGTAGATCTTCAGCTATCTGCCAGTGAAAGTCCCGTTAAAATCGGTCCAGCCGTTTAGAAAATTAGCTCAGCCAGACAGACAGACAGACAGACAAACAGACAGACAAAAAATGTTTAGTTGCGTTTTCGTTAGGTATAGGTATCGTGTATACTTTTATGTGCATTGAGTTAAAAAAATGTTATTTTGAAATCACAAACACACACTTCAATTTTATTTATTTGTATAGATATTCACCCTTCTATACAAATAGGTACTTTTATATGAAACTCGGGACATTTGGGTGGTTTGAAGGCGATACCCTTTATTGTTTGACCTAGGTGACACCACCGCTACACAATACGTTCTTTTTATACATAATACATAGACAGAGGAATACATTAATTCATTTCTGTTCTGAGTCTAGGTAAATACCTAGATAAAGAATAGAAATTTAAGTTTATCATTCAAATATATGTCTGGCCGGGAATCAAACCCGAGACCCATTGCGTGTCATACAAGTATGTTTACCGCTCCGCTACGCGGGTCGACAATAACACAGAATTATGTTGCGTTCTGGTTTGAAGAGTTGTAATAAGAGATACTGTGAAGGTACCTCTGAAATGCAATAAGGGTTCTTTCAAAAATATGTAAGAACCTACTTTATTATTTTCCACTTCACATAATGTGAATATTATGAGCTACTTCTTGCGTTTTTCCCGGATAAAAGTTTACTGCCTTCCGGCGAGTCTCGTCAAATTCGATTTAGGATTGTATCCAATCACTAAATATACTGTAGGGACCGGCGAACGGATGGACCGATAAAAGGCAGATAAATTAAAAAAGGGTTCCAAATTACGTTATCATATAAAGAAAAATGGGGTTTTTATGCTAATTTTATATCTGCTATTGTTTGGCTTTGAAGTAGCAAACGAGCATGCTGTCCACCTGATCGTAAGTGGTCACTACCGCCCATGGACATCTGTAATCAACCTGCCTGAGGTTGACCACAGATGCGTTGCTACCCCTGACGACTGAGTTGGAACGACTCGGATAAGTAACTTCACCACACCCTTCAGACCAGAACACAGCAGCGCTACACTGCTGTTATAAGGCAGAAATAGGTGTG
>DWPV01007355.1:0-10756 GCA_018251915.1 Urbanus proteus proteus
TGCCGTTATAAGGCAGAAATAGGTGTGGCGGTGGTGCCGCCGGAGTCGAACTACGTAGAGTTCTACCACCTTTAAACCATGTTTATTGATTTACTTTTCAAACGCAGGTGAAACAGCGGGGATCATCTAGTATGAAGATATAGGTAAAAGATAATTGGCAATTTAATGTAGCTGCGGTAATCGCGTTCTGTCACTCGTGTATGCATGCGGTTGCGGTTGCAAAACCGCTCTATGAGTTCTTTGCATCAAAAAGCATTCAGCGGAGATAACCTATTTGAGCCTGGTCTAATCGTAATTATTATAAAGGCCTTCATGGGTTAAAGACAATACCGAGCGAAGCTGCGGTAAATACTAGTTACTAATAATGAATAAATTATTTAATCTCATATGATTTCTAAACAGAGATCATTTCCGAAATGTATTAATTACTAATTTAATTAATTAGTATATTCATTTAGTTTAACTTCATTTAATATTATCAGATATTTCAATAATATTTGGTTATTAAGATGCTAGCGGAATTATACGGAATCGTCTTTTTTACAATCGATTGCCTTGGGTACAACATAAAATCTTAGAAGGCAGTATACTTATTGGTATTTGTACCTACTATGTGAGCAGTGATAGCCTAATGGTAGAAACTTGGTCACTCAATCGAGGGATCCGAGGTTCAAATCCCGGGCACACACCTCTGATTTATGTGCGTATTGCAAATTAGAAAATAATTATCAATTGCTTTACGATGAAGGAAAATATCGTGAGGAAACCAACACATCTGTGAGTTCATAAAAAAAGTTCTCAAAGGTGGTAAAGTCTACCAATTCGCACTTGGCCAGCGCGGTGGACTAAGGCCTAAAATCCCTCTCATTGAGAGGACACCCGTGCCCAGCAGTGGGACAATAATGGGTTGATGATGATGATGATGATGATCTGCATAATACTCGTATTACATGTATTTTTCTAAAAAACTAATAAATAAAATAAATACCGAAGCGGTTGTAGAACCTTTGCGGTTAGAATCCGGAGACACCATCGCCACTGCTATTTGTGCCTTATAACATAAAGTGCTGCTGTATTCTGGTTTGAAGGGTGTGGTAAGGAAAACACACTTATCCGAGCAACGCGTCTGTAGTCGGAACTGTGCTTGCACTCGTTTAAAACCTTGGTTTAGCAACAATACGACGACCCCAGTGGCGGTGACCGGTGCCCAGCAGTGGAACAATAATGGGTTGACGATGTACCTACTATAAAATATTGGTCGAACCCGGTACGTGTCTGATACGGTCTATTTTTTCCCGTCTATAGAATAAACGGGACTTATCAGAACAAATTCAAATTTCAGATTCAAACCTCATTTATTCAAAGACTCAAAGTTGATTCATATTGAACACTTTTTATGGATTATCACTGGAAGGTTTATTCGTTATGGAGATAAGGCGGCGCAAGAAACTCCATACGTGTGCATAATTGCATTTTTAAAAAATGGTTGTACAATAATGTAATATTACAAATGGTACTAGGTTAGTTATATATCGTGGAGCTGGAATTACGTCACACCATGAATTTTTCATTTTAATATTCATTTACATTATAACATGCTTTATCGTACAAGTAAAGATTTTAAGTTAACTAACTTTTGCCCGCGGCTTCGCACGCGTTAAATTACATATAAACCTTTCTCTTCAATCACTCTATCTATATAGTATAAACACCGCATCAAAATCCGTTGCGTTGTTTTAAAGGTTTAAGCATAGGGATATAGGGAGAGAGTAAGCGACTTTGTTTTATAACTTATACTATGTAGTGAAGTCAATAATGCTTTTTGATCATCACAAAAAGATTACATTTGAAAACCAAGTCCAAGTTTCACTTTCAATTTTCAATTCTATATTTTGCGAACCATTACAAGACTACTAGCGCCATCTGTTGTCGAGTAGGTAAAGTGTCAAATGAATTCCATTTCTGTAATAACAATTCCGTAGTACCAAACTGTTATTACAGAGGAATTTGTAGCGAAAGAGCTCGCTTGATTAAATTAAATGCGCTCCAATGGGAATTGCGGATACGTGGATGATAATGGTGTGTCTTTATGTATTTAATTGGATGTAGGATTGCGTGACAAAATGTAAATGAGAGCTACATTGGTGGATGGGTCGTATAAAGATGGTTGAACTTTCTGTTTATTTGTGGTTTGACTCCGACGCCTCATTTTACCCGACTGCGTCAGTAGGAGGGTGATGTTTTCTGAGCGTATGTATGTATATGTAATATGTATGTATGTCATGTATGTTATTTCTGCCTTATAACAGCAGTGTTAAGCACTGATGTGTTCTGGTCTGAAGGGTGTGGTTAGGGAGACATACTTATCCGAGGCGTTCCAGCTCTGTCCTCAGGGGTAGCCACGAATCTGTGGTCAACCTCGGGTAGGACTTTGATCTTATATAGGGTTGATTACAGATGTCCATGGGCGGCAGTGGCAAGTCATCAGGTGGACTGCATGCTCGTTTGCTACTTCAATCATACATTTAAAAAAAGGTCAATTTCTATGGCACTCCCTATAGCTCATCGGATTGATGGATTTTAACATAGAGGTGTCGTTGGATTTGTCTCAATTGTCATAATGATATAGGATTTTTAAATATCGCGCCTGAATCATGCCGTTGCGTAGTTTAAAAGATCTAAGCATACATAGGGGCAGACAGCGGAAAACGACTTTGTTTTATAGTATGTAGTGATGTCCATATGTAGTAGTGACAATCAGGTAGAAATACATACTCATATTCTCCTTTACTATAATAAACAATATTGAGCAGCAGGAACGCTTGCTTTTACTTTTACGACGTTGACGTGTTTCCGTGAATCCTTGTAGCAAAATACTTGGTTTACTTGCTTCCCCATTACTAGAACTAGCTACTTTTTGTGTTCTGAAAGAAGTTTCTATAGTGCCGCAACTCTTTTTATATCCCACTGCTGGGCACGGGTCTTCTCCCACAACTGAGCGAGGCTTGGAGCGTACTCCACCACGCTGCTCGTGTCGATGCAGGGGATACGGGTTACTACCACTTTTGCTAATTTTGTCACAAGCGGTCTCCCATCCTTCTACCAACCGCGCCCGACGTTGCTTAACTTTGTAGAACGGTTGATATATACGCAATCCGCAGGGCTATGGGCGCTTCAAAAGTAATTGGCGTCTCCTCTGGTGTTGCAAATGTCCATAGGCAGCGGTGACTCCATCAAGTAGCCCGTCTGGCTTATCGTTAAGTATAGTTAAAAAATCGTAGTAGGTAGGTAAGGGTATGTTGTTTTAGTGTTATTTTCCTATGTTAAAAAAAAACAACTTCAAACAAAAATCCGTGTTCATAGGTACCTATGGTACCAATGACGACCCGGATGGCGCAATGGTTAACACGCCGGACCGCTAATTCGAGGGTCCTGGGTTCGATTTCCAGCGAGGCGGTAATTTGAATGATGAGTTTAAATTTCCGTTCTTAGTCTGGATGTGTGTCCTTGTCTTGTGTGTTGTCCATGGCACCCACGACACAGGAGAAAATCCTACTGTGGAGCTATGAGTGTGAAGCGTTATTTATTTATTTATGGTCATTTCCAGCCCCACCATAAACCAGCCTCTATGCCATTGACTTTTCAAGTAACTTTTTTTGAAAAGTGTCACAGCGGCCATTTTTTTTGTGCTTAATTAACAGTTAGTGTTATTTATTGCTCTGTAGGATTAAAATGGCCACCAATTTTCATTAAGGGCACAAGCAGAGACAATTTATGTTTTTTTAGGTTACATTGCCTACTAATTTACCTGTGCTTAAGTGTTTGTTAGGATTATGTCGTATTTTTTCTAGAATTATCTTGTAAATTTACAACATGATATAACAATATATATTTGTTAAAAATAAATATTTCACACAGTGGTAAAAATGATCAATTATAGTATACTGTGTAACTAATTTATTGTGAATACCTACCTACTTACAGAACTATCAGATAATATGAAAACAGACACTTTACGTTATTTTTGTCTTAAATTATGAAACGTACATATATAAATATATCTTAAATTGTATACCTTAAATTAATAAACGTATATAAATTACCTTTCTGATAAATCGGTTTATAGAACTTCGGATACTTCAATTATTCATCAATTTAAATTATATTTGAGTTGAGGAATAAACTTTGAAACCATATATTTCAAGATGGAAATAAATTAATTAAAAAATACGCATTTTTGTCCCTGTAGTACCGGGACCAGAATAGGTCTACGGTATCCCCTGCCTGTCATAAGGAAGTTCCCTCAGAACCAATGTAATTTTGTAGGTGGTAGGACTCCATGTAGTTCGACTCCGACGGCACCACCGCCACACCTATTTCTGCCTTATAACGACAGTGTTAAGCACTGCTGTGTCCTGGCTTGAAGGGTGTGGTCAGGGAGACAGACTTACCCGAGGCGTTCCATCTGAGTCCTCAGGGGTAGCAACGCATCTGTGGCCAACTCCAGGTAAGACCGTGATCATCTCTGGTCACTTACCATCAGGTGGACTGCAAGCTCGTTTGCTACTCACATGCTATAAAAAAAAATCATGTCTCGATATAGAATACCTATCGCAAGTACAAAATACAAAAATTCTGTCCGATGTTGACAATGGCCAAAATCTCGTATTACTAAATTCTGCTGTGTAAAAGGCTGCTATTAAACTTTGGATCGGTGTTGGTAATTGGGATACCATTTTCTTGCCAAAGCTTACAAACACCTTCGTTTTTAAATCTAAAGAGCAGAATCGTACCGTAACACTAGCTGATCGCCTCGGTTTCACTCGCGTTAAAGCAAATACATATCTAAACATAGGTAACACCTCGATCTCCCGCGACGGCGGCCGATGTGCGTGTCGCGCGCGCTAATGCTTTTTCCAAAATTAAAGTAGCTTATGTTACGCCTTAGATCTTCAGCTAACTTCCAGTGAAAGTCTAGTCAGAATCGGTCTAGCCGTTTAGAAGATTAGCTCAGCCAAACAGACAGACAGACAGATAGACAGACAGACATTTTTTTTTAAATTGCATTTTCGTTATTGGTATCGTGTTTGCTTCCACTGCTTTACTTAACGCATATGCGTTAAGTAAAAAAAATGTTATTTTAAAATCACAAACAGACACTTCAACTTTATTTATTTGTATAGATTTCAATTATTTTATCTCCTTTTCGTCTCTTTAGTATATTGCACGCTTGCACTTATAAGCAACCAGGGTAGAAATACCTTTAACTTAATAAATCGTTTTGGCAGGTTTTCAGAAAGCTTTCAGGAAGTTTGTGAAAAATGATTAACAACAGTTGTCGCTTTTCATTTTCGGTACACAGTTTAATCACTTTTGTCATCTATATTTGTGATCTGGAACAAATCGCAGAAAAATATGCAACTATATTTCTTTCTATAGTGGTCCGTTTGTTTCATTTAGATTCAATTATTGTTTAGAAGTGAAAGTGAGACAATTATTGTTTCAATTAGATATTATTATAACCCCTCACTGCCCACTGCTGAGCATAAGTCTCCTTTCAGACTAAGGAATTCTGGACAAAGTTCATATTGCCAGAATAAGTATTTCAATTATAAAAACTGTTGGATAGGGCCCATTTTTAATACTCTTCTGACTCGTCAAAAATTTGCTTCGATCCAAGTGTTCAACCCGTTCATCAGTACTGAATGAAGTAAACAAAAAAGGGGTGGCATTCCATAATTTAAATTTTTGATTTTGATAATGCATAGTGCCTAGCCATAGGAGTTGGACTTTAGTTGCTGTATTGTATATGTCGCATTCGACTAGCCCAATTAGCCTATCAATTAATAGCTAACCTAACCTAATCTAACCTAACCTTCATCTTTACAAAATGGCGCCGTTTAACTACCTTCCTGGTCATTTAAAGAACTGACTGACTGTCGCTGAACCCATCGACCACGAGACAGAAGAGATGAAATATCAATATAAGAATATGGAGTATAATAACATTAAAAAATTGGCACGATTTCAGAAAAGAAAGTTATCACACAAAGTAACTAATTACTAACAGACTGTTACATAACAAACATACTTATACACAGAGTATGTATGTCTCTGTGTCAATAAATAAAGCGACAAAGCTTCCATTAACGTAATTGAATTGAACCAAGTTTTAATTAAAATGCATTTGCATTTACGCAATGCAAAGGGATTGAATACGGATTTTATGGAAGCTAACGAGTATGCAGTCCAGCTGATGAGTCACTGCCGCTCGTGACTGTTTGTAGGTACTAACCCTAGGAAGTCCTACATCGGGTCAGTTGTTTGAAAACATTCGACACGGATTGGCCACTAACCCGTATTTTCTCCACCAACACGCATTGGAGCAGCGTTGTGGAGTACGCACCAAGCCTCTTTCAGTTGTGGGAGAAGATCACAGCAGTGGGACTTAAAAAGAGTGGCGGCGACCGTTGCGTTGCTACCTAAGGAGAAAGTCGCAATACCTCGCTTATTTATTTATGATATAAAATATTCTTTGATATGAAGGTTTGAAGTTCGGCTTTTCATATTTAGGTTTCATATACGAATATGCTTATCTCTTTCTTCAACGGCGAGAGAAAATATCATGAAGGAAACTACGTCTAAATAGTCTCTAAAATTTCTCCAAGGTCTGTGAAATTTTCTGTGCTGTATAAGCATAGTGGACTTCTGTGTTGTGCTTCTCTTGTCTTCTGTGCTTATCCAGCGCAGTGGACCAAAGGCTTTTTCTCTGAGAGAAGAGAAAGAAGCAAGCTCTTTCTCAACAGTTTGAACAGTAAAAATGGGTTAATGATGAATAAATACAAGTACATCAGCAGTTATTATAGAAGAGAAAGTGAAACAATTATTCTTTGAAGGACGCTATCATTATAAAGTTTGTGAAATAATTTGCCGTCTTAAACTTCTGATTCTTTGCTCCGTTGTTACAAATTTTAGTGAAACAAAGTTAATAAGGTTGCTAGTTTAAATAACTATTGTAGCTTACAAAGAAAACGTTTAAAGACGTTACTTACAATCTTTTAAAAAAAATCAAAAGTAACAAAAAAGGTATAGCTTAAACATGGTATGAGTAGATCTTGAACATGCATGTACAACCTTTCAAAGTCCTAATTAAAAAAAAGTAGCAGGCTTTAGAAATAAAAAAAAAATGCACTAGCCAAATTTAGAGAATAGGTCGTCGAAAAAAAACGTCTTTAGAGAATAGAATTTTGCAGTTGACAATTTTTCTCAAAACCATAAAAATCCTAAATTTGATTTTACTTTCGGTAAAACATCCACCAAAACCGAGAGCTTGAAATAATATGACAGTCACGTACTTAGCTCAGAAACACTCGTATATCTTACTAGACGTGAATAGTCCTGTAACGTCGTTTGGGAAATGGATTACAAAGATTGGCGCCCAACGAGGGAATGGCTAATGGAGATTTGCGCTGTTTTTTTGTGTTTACTTTTTTGTCTTACGTGATGAAGTATGTTTTAGTTGTGAAGTCTACGCTCAACAATAGCACATAAAAGAGTTGCAATTAATTAGCATTGTAGATATTCGGGTACAAGAGATATTTCATAAGGTTGAAGTAGCAAATGACCTTGCTGTCAAACTCATGGTAAGCGGTTACTTCCAATTATAGTTTCCGGTAATCTATATGATACCAAATAAATAAAATTGAATTGTCTTTTTGTGATTTCAAAATATATTTTTTTTATTTAATGCGCATGGAAGTATACACGATACCTTTAACGAGAATGCATTTTTTTTTGTCTGTCTGAGGTAATCTTCTAAACGTCTCAACCGATTTTGGAGGGACTTGCACTGGATGATAGCTGAAGGACTAAGGCGTAACGTATGCTACTTTAATTTTGGGAAAAAAACATTAGCGCGCACTCCACGCGCATGCGTGCACTTATGTTTAAATAATTATGGATGCGTTTTACTTCTTTAACGCAGGTGAAACCACGGGAATCAGCTAATCCTAAATAAGATTGATTGATACATGAGGTCAGTCAGGTACTTTACTTAAAAACCAAGTTGAAATATAAAGCCTTAGGGTATTTTGTTCCTACCACACTCTTCAAATCCGATCAAATCAATTGTTACTATTATTATTAGCAGAAATAAGTGTCATCTTCGAGGTTGAACCACGAAAAGTTTACTAAGTACCTTTACATCTTCAATATTTAATTTTGTTTTGTATCAATATAAAATGAATATATTTTGAACACGTATTCACAATTACAACATAATCCAAGACCAATATTTATTACTCAATAGTAGATATTGCGGAGCTTACTCATAATAGCGGTTTACAGAATGACATGGTAATATCAACGCCAAGACGAAAAATTTGAGATGTAATTTAGCAAACTGAACAAAAGGTTCATAGATAAATTTCCTTTTATATCTGATACTCAAAAACCTCATTTTCTTCATTGATCGACCAATCGACCCTTTGAAAGATGAAAAGGTCCATAGTCGTTCAGAGAATGGTTTTTATAATTGGCGCCCAACGTGGGGCACTTCGGCTACGGGGCTTGCCGGGTTTTTCTTTACTTTAGATGTTTTTTGCTTAACAGATATTTGGGAGACAAAGGCATTTGCATAAAGAGGATTAAATTGTGTATTCAGGTTTTGAAATTCGAAAATTGATGTTAAGAAATTTAAAAAAAAGATAGTTTTACCCTCAATTTATTCGTATGTGCCAAAAACAGCAATGTTGAGCGCTGCTATATTATAGAATGAAGGATGTACTATACTATACTCTAATAATAGTCTTTCTAACTTAGCTGTCAAGATGTATTCAATCAAAGCATGTATTAACGAATCAAGTGGTATTTCAAACCCTATTTGGTTGGTTCATTACAGTTTGTTTACGGGCAGCCGTGGCCTCTTACCTCCAAGAAGATTACTTGTTAGTTATTTCTACAATATACACAAATAGAAATAGAATTATTTCAATTCAAGTATAATATTGAAGCAGAAAAATGTCAAAGGATTTATATTTATTCCGTTTCCTCTAAGATTCGAACGAAAAAACCCGTTGCATAAAGACAATCTGCTCTTCAAAGCTTTGAAAATGTTTTCCTTTAAGAATATATTCTTAGAAACTGGATGAGTACACAAAGTAAACACGCACGTAAAATTCTTCTACTTTCTATGCTCATAGCCACAGTATGATTTCGTCTGTGTCGTGGGTACCATGGACACACACACAAATACACAAACATCCAGACCCAGAACAGAAATCTAAATTTATCGGGGATTGAACCCGCAATCCATGTCAGACAGGTATGGTGACCATTTCGCCACACGGATCGTCTATAAGCAAAAAAAATATGATTGGTCCAATCTCATTATGATTCTTAATTATGATTGGTCTTTGGCTGTTAATAATTTACCGAACCGTTTTAACTGGTATGGTATAGTTGCGACGTGAAGGATTATCCATTCAAGTTTCTCGATATTTGCCCTAGTTTAAAGAGAACTGTAGGCTGTTAGCCATTTGATAGATTGATTTGATCTTTAAACAAGATCTGGTTGTTGGATAGGCTGGATTTTGTAACGAAGACATCACTTTTAGATGATAAGTGTGAAATTAGCACACATTTTACTTCTCATAACAGCAGTATTTAGCGCTGGCATAAAGACGTTCCAGCTTAGTCTTCGGGAGTAGTAATGTTCCGAGTGGTATGATTCCGAATAAACCATTGAGTTATATGTACTAAAGCACTGGAGAAGACAACGCAAAGCATTGATGTGCCTCACTCAGTTGGGGCCCTTAAACTCCAATACACTCAGTCGCTCGCTAGCCGCAAGCAGATATTGGATCCTAGGACTTTTGAAGGTTTTTAATCGATAACGGTTATCAACATAATAAAATACTCTTGAACTTGCTGAGATACTGTAGTAATAATTAAAAAAATCGATATCGATATTATTAACACGCGCCATTTCCTTTTCATAGTCAAGAGGCTCTCTAGTACCTACTTTGGTATATATATCTCAATGGAAATAGCAAAAACAAATCTCTTAGATCATATCAAAGTAACAGCATTCCAATGCAGTACACTTATCCTAAAAAGGTATCGAAGAAATGTCAATTTGTTCATTGTATTCGGTCGCATTGTTCGGATTGGAAAGATTTTTCTGGCACCTGCAATTTGGTTTGGGAAAAGTGGAAACTGTTCATGATAGTATTGTGTTTGTAATACTGCAGTAGCAAGCGAGCATGTAGGAACATTTTTTGTAAGAAAGTAGCAAATGATCATACAGTTCACTTGATGGTAAGTGACCACTACAGTCCACCTGAAGTTGACCACCGGTGCGTTAATTTCTATGGATTAAGTTGTAACGCCTCGGATAATTATGTGTCCCTCACCACAGTCTCAAACCATAATACAGCAGCGTTGAACACTGCTGTTATAAGGCAGAAGTAGGTGTGGCAGTGCCACCGGATTCGAATCACGAAGAACTCTACCTTAAATTATTTTCTCCTTCACCATCTCAGATAAATAAAGTAGGTAGATCTATCACTCCTACCAAAAAATGACGCCATTTTAAAAATAGTCGGGCTATAAAAGTGATTATGTGAGGGTAAATATATAAAGGTGCTGATATGAAACCACGCTAGTATTGTGTGTGTGCATATAAATACATGAAAGTAGCGTGTTTTTTTGGCTTCACTCAAATACAAGGCGGTGAGTAATCTACCTATTTTATTTA